>JAPUUL010000814.1:0-13716 GCA_029590625.1 Lasiodiplodia mahajangana
TCACAGCAACCAAATGGGCCAGCGAAGTCTTCCTCGAGCGCCTCGCCGAGCACGCTGGTATATGCATTAGTATCCACCGTCCCTGCACACCTATCGGCGATCAGGCTCCAGCCCAAGACGCACTGAACTCGCTCCTGCGCTACTCTGACATTCTCGGCGCGACGCCCCGCCTTACAAGAATGGAGGGATACTTGGACTTCCAGAAGGTAGAGATCGTGGCGGAGGAGATCGCAACGCTGGTGACATCCAGCTTCGCCAAGCGTGCGAATGCATCATCATCGTCCACAACGTCCGGGGTTTCCTTTTTTCACCACTCGAGCAATGTCAAGGTTCCGGTGAAGAGCTTCAAAGAATATATGGAGAAGGTGCGTGGTCGGCCGTTCCAGGAGTATAGTTTGCGGGAGTGGAGCTCTCTGGCGTTGGAACAAGGCATCGAGCCACTTATTCCTAGTTTCCTGGAAGCGGTCGATGATAACGAGGAAACATTACGATATCCTTACCTAGGCAATCAATCATAGTTATATACATATATACGTCTCTTTTATTACCATTTTCATACAGTGCCTCAGTGCATACATGTAAGGAGGCTAAATTGTACGCCTAAGCGAGTATCAAGGCTGCACTAAGCCTAGTTGCCATTTAGCTACAATATCATGACGTTTCATTATCCAACAGGCTATTCCCTCATCCACAGCACCGGGAAATTAAAACGAGAACTGTGGTGTGCATTATAACAAGCTTTATACCCAATAGTAAGTAAAACACGAGAGTAGGCATGGGTGCCCACGTGCCGTCAACCATACATGAATAGATATACCCAGAGCTGAGGGAAGATGCCAGTTCAGCCGTGTTGTAACCGAAGCAGCTATTTTAAGACGGCAACCATCACAGGGGGCGAAATGTTGCCACATAAAATTTACCGCTCTTTTAGCCTCTGGCTTGGCCAATACTGGTCTTATTACATAAAGGGGGTTGGCTGTTTATAAAGAGTACGCACACATATCTAGACTTAATATCATCATATACGATATACATACAAAGATCCCTAGTCAGCATGAGGTAGAATCACATAGCACAAGAAAGTAGTTGGGGACGGAGTGATGGATTCCTGGGCAACATTATCAAAAAGAAAGATGCATTATCAGTGTTCTAGCAAGCAATCTGCTTGCCACACCCCGCAACTACCTCCCCAAGGGCTTACCACCACTAAGACCTCTGCCAGGCACGAGTCCTCATATGTACAAACATCAGTGAGCCTCAAGACTGACATGAGCCTAGCCACGTCCACACATCATCAAGACAGCCTTGATTTCACTTGATTCGGGATCCAACCGGCAACGATGCATGTAAATTCACACGGGTAACAGGGATATCAAGTCGATAGGAAAAGGCTCAACGCCCCTCGCAGACAGTATAAAACGCCAAATAGTGTGAAAGTGTAAACCATGACGCCGTATCCGAATCTATGCCTCATAAACAGATAAGCCGCCGTAAAGTCGTCGTCGTGACACAGCGTAACATGTGCAGATGCAACCTCGCCCATATATCAATGCATAAACAGGCCATGCCCTACGCTCTCTCTCATGCAATAATACCATGCG
This sequence comes from Lasiodiplodia mahajangana, assembly GCA_029590625.1. Lineage (NCBI taxonomy): Eukaryota > Fungi > Ascomycota > Dothideomycetes > Botryosphaeriales > Botryosphaeriaceae > Lasiodiplodia > Lasiodiplodia mahajangana. The sequence goes on from JAPUUL010000814.1 coordinate 1,602, forward strand.
CTTTTGTTTTGTCCTTTCGCAAGTCGTGCCAGCTCTATATCGTCACTCGTGTTCCGGGCTAGCATACTACTACCAAGGCCCAACCCGTACAGAAGAAACGTAATTCCCAGCCATGAGTTGGTCAACCAGGGAGGCCGCATTTGACGAAGGCATCGAAGATCCACCATTGGAGTTCCCATCAACCCAGCCAACGTTGGCAGCCATCGCCGACATGGCAGAGTGTAGTCGGCCGCCAGCCTGTTGGTTATGCTTCGCTAAGGTCTGATCCCACCCATCCGAGTGTAGCACGAAGCCTGCTCCTTTCTTCGAGGCCTCGGTAATAACAAACGCCCAAGCTTTCGAGATCTCATCGTAGGCGTTCTCCTTGTGGTGGCGATAGCCCTGGCTCTCCCACTCCGGGAGGCTCTGGATTAGCTTTGTTGCCCCATCTAGGAACTGCAAAGAGACTGCGGCCTGGGGTTCGTTCGGCGGTAGGTACTGTGGCGTAAAATCGGCAAGGGCATCGAGAAGTGCGATGAGGGGTTGCTTGACTCGGAAATAGGTGTAGTCGGAACTAGAACCACCATAGGGGAAGGCGGCCTGTAGCCTAGCCTGGTAGTCGCTCAAGACCTGCAGTGCACACTCAACGGAGGGCCGTGGTGCACCCTTGACGACCTCTTCGCCTATCTCTGGTTGTCGTTCACAGATGGTCTGGAGGACGGTTCGCAGCTGAGTGACGTCGAGGGTTTCTAGAAGACGAGAGAGCGACAAAGGTCGACCGGTAGGATCGCTAGATCGGACCCGTTTCGTTGGTCGGACAAGTTGGCGGGACTGCGCAGCGGGAGAGCTGGACGGCGAAACGGACATTTCATCGGCATCTTCATCGGCCTTGCGTTTTCGATGACCAGGCACGGCATTATGGAAGGGAGACACTATTGAGAAGGGGTTAAAAGCCGTCTCCGACAAACCCAGCGCCCCGAAGATCAAGGTGTGGAATGAATGGAGGGACGGGGACGGGGCGGAGAGACAGGGAGCGGCACAACAGCAACTAGCAACATACTGGAGCGGGTGGGAGATCGTCGGCTGGTATCGTGGGGATGGTGGAAGAAGGATGGCTTCGGCGACAATAGAACGTTCATATTGCTGCGATGTTCCCTTTGCCTGGCTACGATGCAGATAGACCACGGATGGAAGGGAGACAGAAATGGATTGATGGAAATTACGGTCGACTTGTGCGAAATGGGGGGATGGCTGCTGCTAGGATGGCCTGAGCATCGGCTCTCGGGTTGGAGAAGAAAAGAATCGTCTGGTGGTTCCCTCGACTGGGCAAGAAGCTAAAAGCTGAGGGCCGCCGCTCATACATCCACAGTGACAGGATGGACAACGCTGGGTTTAGATGGGGAGCGAGCGGCGGTGGGCGGTAGGAGGCGGTAGTGATGATTTGGATGATTTGATGAGAGGAAAAGAAGTGGATGGCTTGGATGGGTAGGATGGAGTGTTGTGCCGATGTGAGTGGGTCGAGGTACGGCATTCTCGACGATACCTCGTCGTCGGTAGGGAATGATCCTTCTAGTGGGGTACTGGTACCCGAGAGGTACATGCCGCCGCCCTCCCTCCCCTGTTGTAGCGGCAACAACACAGCGCTACCTACCACAGTAGGTAACGGCACACGACCAGCTGACAACGTGTGGCTAGGTTGTTGTCTCAGTACAGGTCACCGCTATGATTGGCACGGTACGTACCTACATACCATGTACCTACTGTAGCAGGGCATATAGCTATCAATCTCTCCAGGCACCGTCCAGGGCTGCTCCAAGGCATCTGCTGAACTCGTTGGCATGCCGTGGTTGGTCAACCTGCGCTGAATTAGTGGAGAGCTCCTTACCTTATATAGGACCACTAAGGCACGCTCCAACTGAATCGACGAATGAAGCAGGATTTGAGCTCGTCTGTTCTTGTTCTCTGCCTAGGGATCGTGGTGCAGAACGAAATTCATGCAACAAGATGGTTTCGGAAACTATGGCGAATCAACTAACCTAGCTAGCAAACACCCTTGTTAAAGTCTATGTACACTGCTGGGTAGGTAATAAGTGGCTACCGATTCAGATGGTCAATTTCGATCACCTCGAGCGGTCGTATCGAGTGGAAGGAGATTCTCAACATGCTTTTTTTATTTTGTTTTGTTTCGTTAGCTATCTCTACATAGTACATGACACTGCAGCTCGCGCCCTATCCGGAGACATCTCAATCGGTGCAGTCGAATTAGCAAGAATATATCCTACTCCATTTCTCGAAGCAAGGGTACAATGACCTCAATACCATCCACTCACGTCACGAGGCGCGACCCCTTCAAAATAGTTGATTTGCACCGCCGCCAACTGATTAGTTATCCAGGACATGGTGTCATTGGTGGACGATCTGGAATGGCCCCTGGCCCATCCCGCTTTGACCAGTTTGTTGAATTCTTTGATCGCTTCAGGACAAGGCTCCCAGCCTGACCGCAATGCACAGATTTCATCTCGCGTGCGGATGATTCGGGGGCGACCGCGACGTACGACAGTATATAGAGCTGCCAGAGTCTTTTTCTGATGCTCATGCGGCAAATTCAGAAACTCGTCCAACTCCGCCAGATGTAGCAAACTAGCAACAAAATCCGTGTTCAGAGTTTGCCCAGAAGAGCCCTCAAGCGCTATAGCTAGCAACCTAGCCTTCCGGGCCAGGGTTTTGTGGTACGCAGAACCCCCTCTTAGAATTTGTAAAGGATCACCAGATTGACCCTCAAGAGCAGGGACGTCATCAAGAATCTTGACGTCTCGGAGAGCTCTAATAACTTCTTCCGCCGAATGGGTTTCAGTCTTCCTGAGCGACACTCCATATTCTTTAAGTGGTGCGAAGCAGTGACGCGGTGCAGAGCTTTCTCCCTGGTTAGAGAGTAATCCTTCAGGTGTTCCAAACCCCAAAGTAGTACAACTTTCGACAGTTTCGCTCTGTTTGTAGTCATTTCTAGAACCAGTAGCGGAGTTGGGACTCAGGTCAATCAAATCGCTGCCACTCGATCCTGATCCCGTTCGCTTGTGGTTGTAAGTTCCCGGCTTAGTGGGAGTTGATCCCACTTGGACGGTAGTCAATGAGATAGATGGCGTGTGTGGTTGAGTTTCGACTTTGGGTTGGACATCCTCAATCGCCCATCCCGCCAGTTTAGGTTCCTCTAAATCCGATTTTTTGGGCCCAGGTTGATTAGGCTGTGACGATACGAGGCAGGGCGTGTCAACCTTTGTGTCGGATCTTCCAATTGAATTGCTGATAATGTTGGGTGTGATAGCTTTCTCGGGCGTCTCCTTGGTTCCGCTAGGCGTCACCACATCCCGAACTGGTAGAAGATCGAAGGCAGTCTCGGTGTGGATCGGTTCAGAAGAGTGGGAATACTGGGCTCTCCGAAGATTAGCTTCATGTGTAAATATTTCGGCCTCATTAACATCTGAGAATCGAAGAGGCTCTGATCGGACTTGAGTCTTGTTAGGCCATCGACGAAGGAACGCTTTGCTTCCATCAGGAAGGATCTCCAACAATTCGCGGACGTCACCCCTAATCACCTTTATACCTTTGACCGTTAGCTCCCAGATGCCAATTGGTGCAGCAAAAAGTTCGTAAATAACTATTCGACTCTTGGCTAGCTTGTCGCCAACACCAATCTGGTTTGGCAAAAGAACATCCGCCTGGAAGAAAATCGTTCGGGCATCTAGAGTGGTAAGACTGCGAGCATTGCTAGATTGATCGAGGACAATGGTCTCGGCTGTGGCTTCGGTCAGGCTAAGCGAACCCTGGTGAGGGCTGACAGGAACCGGGGGAGCGATAGATTGGTTCTCACTCGCTTCGCGAAGATGTGGCGGTTGCCAGGAAGTTGTGAGATGGTCGGCCTCTATCCCTTGGATATCAATCTTCTGAGGGCCGGGCAGAAATCCACCGTTCCCATGGCTACGGCCAGTAATTGGAGTAGGCGGTCCTGCAAAAGAATGTTTCTGTCCGTTTACGGGGCGTCCTCGACCGGCGGGACGATTCGGAATACTCCCAGACCCCCACGTTCTAACCTCACCGTTAGGTGGAATAATGACTCCGAAAGGGGACACACGAGAACCGTCGGCATTCCCATTCGAACTTGGTCTTCTGGAATTACCTTGTCGGTACGTCGGTCGGCTATTTATATATGAGTTACAGCTTTGATTCATTCTCGTCTCTGGTGGCTCATACCTAGGGTCGTACTTAGGCCGCTTAGGAAAGGATCCCGTTGAATCAATAGTTCGCTTGTGGTTGTTCAACGGGGCGGATGGCGGACGGACGGCATTGTTTTTGGCGCGGTGCGCATTTCCACCGTCCAAGGGATCCAAGCCTTCAACTCCGGCAGCGTTGTCATCGTTAAATTCTCCGTTCTCAATAGCAGCTGTTCCGATTTGTTAATCTCCCGATAAACTATAGTAACCTTCTTCAGTGCTTACCATAATACATATCCGCCAAGCTATTGCGTCGTCGGCTACCTCCCTGAAGTTGCACTGTTCTTGCGACATTTGTGGTATTGGCTGAAAGAGCAGGCCTGTGATGACTGTTGTGATTATCTTCCCCGTCCAGCAAATCTTCAAGTCGGTTGTTTCCCAAATCATCCTGCAGGTGGCGTCACTAAATTAGGACCGAGAATAAGGAAAGGGGTGGGATGGTGTGTGAAACAAGTCTTAGTGATCATAGGTCTAGAACTTACCATCATCGCATCCAACACCGACTTGACCGGCTGTGTAGAATTGTTCCCCGCCATGATGCCCGTTTATGATTAGGAGTAGTTCCTGTTCACTTGCTTCGCAGTTTCCTAGGTCTTGAGACAGTCAGCACATTGATGGCATGAGACGAGCATGTTGGCGCTAGAAGATTATCGATTTTGTAGATGACAGGGTTAGCTTAGATAGCTTGAGTGCCTAAGGCTTAGAATGACAGAGGAGAGTAGGACTTGGGGATTCTGAAGCAAATACTCTATATTCAAGGGCAAGAGGGTGTTTGATGATTACCTACCCTCAGGGCTAGGAAGAGCGTGATGTGATCTCGTGCTGATTGCACTGCAGCAGGCAGGAAACGAGATAGTGCCTAGTATCAGTGCTGGAGAGAGAATAGAAGGAAGAATTAGGGTTTGCAGACAGAAAGAGTAATAGGACTAGGTGATCCTGTAAGCCTGTCAGAAAATATAGGCTTTGCCTATGGGCGGCGTGGGCATGAACGGACAGATGGGAGGTGAAGAAGAGAGAGGATGGGAAGAAAGAGAGAGGGACAAGGAGGAGAGAAGGCTGGAGATGTGTTTGTAGAGGGGAATAAATAAACATGGGAGGGAAGGGGCCTCCTAGTAGTGTAGCACGGGGCAGCAGCTCTCGCCGAAGTGATCTCTCGACAACAGCAACAACACAACAAGGTGGGCATATACGAGTGGCTGTTCTTGCCTCTCCTGTACCTTGGGTACAAAGTAACTACCTAACCTCTCTACCCGAAACTGGAGCATTGGTGCGTTACCTTGTCTACCTTAGGTACCCAATACAGGTATAAATCCCCCAGCCAGAAACTTCTCATACAGAGCACAGCCCTGAGATATTTCCCCATATGACATATGTAGATACTTGCAAACACATTATAACATCACCCTGTGAGGGTATGAGGTACTTTTATGTATTGTGGTCATTCAAACACCCCGAGTACTGTGAAAGGGGAACATACCAATGCACAGACTCTATTAGGATCTGGATGTGTATCCGTCCAGCTAGGAAAGGAGTAACTTATAATAGTAGCTGTCTCAGTGAACTACCTAGGTAGCCCAACCAGTGTAGATTCCAGGACTAAGGGCTTCTTTATAAACATGAGAGCCCTACTAGGTACCTAAGACTCACAGGTTCCTTTCATGCAGTTTAACTCATGATTATCCAGTATTAGAAGGTTCCAGGTTTTCTTTTTGCGCTGCATATTCTCAGGTTGTGCATGATGTTGTGCTTAACTTGCATGTAGTCACACGAGATGCTTAGTACAAATGTGAAGACAAATATTTGGCTTTGTTAGGTCATGGCTTGGGGGACTAAGATAGATAGTTATGTAGGAGTGAGACCCTACCTTTGCTGTTGTCCTGATATAAGACGGTATATAATTCCAGCCACCAGAAATGCATCATGCATAGAACTCGGGCCATACCCTCAAGACAGAATGCAGTGAGTTCAGCATATATTTTCTACCATTCAACTATGGAACAAATGGATCTTACACAGAGCAAACAGATATGCTATCAAGAACAGATATCTGGAAAACTACAGCCAGCCTCATCAATACCATAAATTTTCAAGTCTTCTGCCCAGTTCCCAAGGTCTCAAAACACCTACATACCAAGGAAAAGCATTTTTACACCTAATTGGAATGCAGTTTAACGTACATTAAGTTCTCTAACATATACAACAGGAATTCAAGTGAAGCAGACGATTTTCCGATCATTTAGACAACCAACCGTAGAGGTGTTGCTTGGGCACCTCCATATACTATGTCGCGTACCGACTGCTCTCGGCGGGGAAGCCGCTCAAGCTGGCTCGTCAGGGGTTGGCTGATAAGGCTGAAACGTAAGCGCTTGCTGAAGTTGGGGGCCAAAAGCAACGACACTACAAATCTCGAGAAACCTGACAACCCTCCCTCTTATGCTAATCAAAATGCCATCGGCGGCTCTCTTGATCGGACAAGAATCCGGACGAATCAATGGCAGCTACCGACCCACCTATACGAGCCATCAAACCAACAGACCCAGTCTGCTTCTATTGTTCTCGTCAAAAGGATGCCGTCGACCCATGGGAGTTCCAAATCCTCGACATAGGACGCCTCAAGGCCGGGGCAAAGCTTAATTGCCAGACGTGCGATCTTCGGCACCGCGCTGTTAGCTGTTACTATTCGGATCCCAACCAGCGAGTTATTTTCCAGGCAGAATCAAAAAGGCTCACTGTCGATCGACGACGGTTCTTTGAACTCTTCAAATTAGCCGGTATGTAGTAAAATTCTAAGTCTTGACGTCGTAGCGGGTTATTCTGACTCCGGAGATTAAGATAGCGATTCCGATGCATTTCCCACTATACAAACAGGCTATGCGCTCTCAAGCAGTACGGCATCGGAGGAAACCATGCTCACGATCAAGAGATGGATAAACGACTGCAGAGTAACTCATGCACTGTGTCGCAGTGATAATCCCAGCCAAGGCTATATGCCCAAGCGCATCCTACATCTGGGCAATGGGGAAATCGTGCTTATAGAAGACGTCAGGCCGCAAATGTACGCGTGTCTTAGCCATTGCTGGGGACCATCTCAAAGTCCTATCAAGACTCTATCCACAACCATCGACGGCTTCAAGAAGGGCATACCCTGGGAGAGTCTAAGTAAAACATTTCAGGATTCTGTCGACATTTGTAGGAGACTAGGCATCTGTTATATCTGGATTGACTCTCTCTGCATCATCCAAGATAGCGACGAGGACTGGGCTGAGGAATCCGCCAAAATGGCTGAAATATATGCGAACGCGTTCCTCACTATCGCCGCTACTAAGTCTAGAGATGGAACGGGTGGGTGTTACAGCGAAAGAGACCCTATTCACGTAGCCAATGGCACAGTCTATGAAGGATCAGTATATATTCGAGGACAGATGCCACGGTTCGGCGGCCCTGTAGGAAGCAATACAGCAGAGGGTTGGCCACTGCTTCAACGCGGCTGGGTATATCAAGAGATGTCACTATCAAAGCGAGTCCTCCATTTTGGGAGCCAGGAAGTGATATGGCAGTGTCGTACTCACCGAAGGAGTGAAAGTGGCAGTAATGATTCGGACCATGCACAAGTCACCTTTGGCAATGGTGAAGCGCCTTCAGAAATGAAGCATAACGATGCATGGGATGACGGTTCACCGAATGACCACCCATGGTACGATATTGTCCACGATTACTCCGGCCTTGGACTAAGTTTCGAAAAGGACAAATTACCCGCACTGGCTGCCATTTCCCAAGAATCTGCAAAGCAGAGGACTGCAGATGACAGGTTTCTCGCGGGACTTTGGAGAAACTCACTCCTTCTTGACATGTTATGGGAAACGTACCCGCAGAGTTCCGCGAATGGACCAACGCGAAAGCCTGTCAATTGCAATGCTCCTTCGTGGTCATGGGCGTCTGTTACATCTCGAGTGAAATGGTTCATGTTCAAGAATTACATGTTTCCTCACTACCCGCTGGACTGCATTAACCTAGAGGCCGTTCATGTCGAGCATATGGGGTCACCATACCTAGGCAGATACTCGCGATGTGAGCTAATTTTCCAGGGTCCGCTCATCTCTACAACTTCGGAAGCGTTAGAGGGGACCATATTCATGAAATATACTGGAGAGGAAAATGAGGCTTATCAAACTGACGGAGTGATGGCGGTTCATCAATTCACACCCGACTACACGTTTGACCTTGATGAACCAGTCTACGGGCCGGCCACAAGCACCAAGTTCATTCTACCCCTGATGATACAACATGGAGGACATCACTTGGTGGTAGGGCTCGTGCTTAGGCCAATGGAAGATGTTATTGATGTCTATGAGAGAATAGGGCTGGCCAACTTGGTATATGTTAAACGAGGCCCACCGATGGATTATCGCCCCGAATCTTCTCAAGAATGGGATTACCATCCATGGCGACCCATCACTCGCCAATGGATTAATAACTACTTGGCTAGCTTGCCCAGGAAAAATATTATCATTCGTTAGCTAACTCACAATACGAAACTGAGTCTAGTTTGGGAGGTATAGTAATTAGATGTAAAGAGCTTCTGTCTGGGTTTCAGCGTGATACTAAATCGTGGTACATTTATGCGGGACGTGTGATCTCTCTCACATATTGCACTGTCCCCTGTAGAGTGCGACCAGTGAAGTGAACAGTAATAAATATACTTTAAAAAAAAAAAGAAAAATACAACACTAGGGGATTCATTCGTCGCCACTATATAAAGATAGATTAGGTAAGGTTTATGGGCGAATCAAATGACGCCTGCTGAGTACGTGTTGTGGTGCACGGTCCCGGAGCTAAAGTCAACATCTTTTTTGAATACCCTTCGACTAAATTCTTCACAACACCACCCACCCTAGTTGTTATGGCTTTCGCGCTCGCTAGTTCGCGCTCCTCGCTTTAGGCCTGTCATACAGATTTAAAAATAGATAAAAGACAGTGATGTCTAGCAGTAAGGTTACACCCAACAGGCGTGCAGTCGGGTGGAACGTGCAGTTCACTGTAGGTCGGAACACGAAACCTCAAGCCTTCGCCGGTATCTACCAAGTTCCACACAGCGACTTGGTAACCTTTCGTGACGTATGCGACGAGCTGCGCCTCTGCTTCGAGTTCCCAAACCATTTAGCACGCGAGGACAACCGCGACGATAATTATAATGATAATACGTGGGCCAGTATTGCCTTCGCTTTGACTGACCCCCTCGACTTACCTGACTCGGAATTGCGCGACCTATCCTTCGTCACAGGAGATCTCCTGGATAGACCCGTACCAAGTCTCCAACCAATAAGTTCCAGGCAACAGAACGTTATAAAGTACCATCTTATCCTTCATAAGACCTGCAATCTACCCTGCAGTTCGTCACTAGATACTCATTTAAAAGGTCTGTCGTGTCCATTCTGCTTTTGGGCTCGTGTTAACCCACTCCTAGAGGGATGTGCTCAACACCTTTTTGAGCCTGTCCGTCGTTATGATCCTCGATATTTGGGTTTGGACAGCAGCGACGACGATACGGAGTTTGACAACATGCTTGCACCGAAGGACATAGAAATAGACAAAGACGCGGTCAACTATTTTAGGTCCTCATGCCTTGACAGCGCGGATCATTGTGCCGTCACCGGTCTAGGAAAGTCGTGGTGCACAGGTTTGCTTATAGGCCCTACTATTGATGCCTGCCATATTGTCCCTCGGGCACATTACCACCTCTACCCCAGCGGTGAAGACGATGGCGAAGACATTGCAACTATTTATGATAGTCCGCGCCGGCTGCGCCTGGCATGGCATAACACCTGGGATCCTAAGAACGGAATTCTTTTNAAAAAAGGATCTCCACGAATGTTTTGACACACGACTCTTTTCTATTCACCCTCACACGTTACGTATACGCGTGTTTGTACCATACGACGTTTTAATTCCTTTTAACGGCAAGAAGGCATCAGTGCCTTTCAGTACTGATTGGAGGGCTCTCCAGCATCATTACGAAATGTGTTGCATCGAGAATATGGCAGCCAAGAAGCCGGAGTCAGTTACTATATCACCCTCTTTACGCAGGGTACCTAGGTCGGGAAGAAGCTCGGCGCTTAGTCTGGGGATCGACCTTCCCCCAACGCCGAACTTGAGAGGCAGGCAAATGGGTGCTCTATCTAAGAGATCGCTGCCAGCCGCTCCCAACCAAAGTCAGCCCGGAAACGCTTCTAGACAGAATGATCCGGTCGAGGAAGCGGAAGGAGCCCTATGGAGAGGCGGAAACGGGCGTAAACGTATGCGCTTAGAGTCAAATGAGTCCCAAGTCGATTTACAATCTTCCCCCCAGCATAACTGGTATAAACAGGACACGCCGGACAGTTATATCACGCCTTTGAATCATCGCGAGTTCTTAGCAGATGTAGATTGGGAATTAAGAAGGTTTAAAGCACGCCAACAGACAAGTTGAGCTTGCGCGAGAGAATTCAGTTGCCAGTGTGGAGTGGGACTAGACCAGACGAGTGTACCAGTGCTTCTTAATATTATATGGAGGACATAAGCTTAGCAAGTAGGATGAGATAGAAATGCAGTGAGAAGAATGCCCCTTTATAATATTAGGTGTCCGTCGTATCTCGAGTTTAAGTAGTTCACGGTTCAAGAATCAAATCTCCTCTCGCCCCGTAGGCTACAACACTAACTCATTATTTGAAAGCGAGGAGGTACCACGTAGTAATAATTGGCCGTCACGCAACGAAGTCCTGGGTTCCAAGCCAAATTCCAGGGTTCATGTTATCATACAGCAAGGAAAATGCGTAAGTCTTCGAGCTGCCAGGACAAGTTGGTCGCGTCACCAGGAAATCTGGTGTTCAGCTCGATACTTGACAGTATGATGGGTAAATTGTCTTTCCATACTTCGACTAATATATAGTTCAAATAAAACTATTAATCGATCTGCTTCAGGATATAAGCATATGCTAACACGTAGACATAGTTACAAACTAATTTATACCTTCCCAGTTCTAATTGGCAAGTATTATTAGTCACAACAGAGGAAAGATCGAAAGGCAAGTTGGCGACACCTTGAGTGCGAATCAAATATCGCTATAGAATCTTACAAACCCAAGTATAGTAAGATAGCTTCCAACGCAGGAGCTAATGAAAGATCTCTTCCAGGTTGCCGAGTGTCTTACCTAACAGTTTAAACGGGACTATCGCCATACCTACATTATATACTTCTGAAGTTCGTGTTACCGTGTGTATCTCTGTCAATGAGGTATAGGCGCGATTCTGCTTGAGTGGTTTTAATAGAGGTACCTAACCTGTCTACTATTTGCGGCTCGTGAAACGACTATCGACATACGCACCTTCTCCTTGATCTTGAAAATAATTAGGTAGGTACCTAGGTAGTACCTCAGGAGGTAGACGACGGTAACCCTTCTACTCAGGCAGGCACGCATTATCCAACCTATCGACGTCTGTGACAGGTAATTCCCCTACCTTTTCTACGCTGATCTACCTACTCTTCTTTCCAATCTTACCTAAACTTCTGCCCGTTATTCTTAACCTTTCTGCCTTCTCACCATTTCCATACCTCACCTACACGGCGCGTAATACCAGTCGTTCCCCTGCCACCTGCGATCTACCAAACACTCCCTCAGTACCGCCGTCAGCCACTACCTCCGCAAGGTATGTAAAGATGCGACGTCAGACATCTAGCAGAGCTGTTCTTGCTACGGTTGAGTTGCCCATGAACTAGGCTTCTCTCGCTAACCGTGTGCCTTGCCGTATATAGGATGTCTCACAACTCGGACAACCAAAAAGCGGCNGCAACTGCTNGCCACTACAAGCGCCAGCCCCAACCCCGACCAAGT
>JAPUUL010000815.1:0-13703 GCA_029590625.1 Lasiodiplodia mahajangana
CAAGGGACGTGAGCCGTTGGTATCTCGAAGGAGCGCGCGTGATGTCGGCTCCAGAGAGCAACTTGCCACCGGGTTTAGGTTCTATAAAGCCCAGACCAGCATCGGACGCGGAAGACACCAAACTACAGCTCAACCAGTAATACAGACAGGGAAGATAGGCTGTTAGGATCTGTAGACGTTATATTGTGGTCGCGGTCGTCGTTGTCGCTGTCGTCGTCGCGTTTTTGCTAATTGAACCCAACGAAGGTTATAGGAGATAACGAAACAGAGCAACCCAACCCAAGCTCCGAAGCGGTACGCGAGGTTATATCTGCGTTATCTTTACTTTTACGCGTAAACGAATACTGTTCGAGTGGCTATGGAAGACGCAGGAGTTCGCGGTTGAGGAAGGAATGGTAGGTAGTGTGATGCGAATGATTGAGTGGATGGAGGAATCAATGAGTGAATGGATGGATGGATGGATGCAGGGCGTGTGGTGCCTAGCAGTACCGTAGGTACCTAGTCACTGTGTAGCATCGGGGTATGACAGAGGACAAAGGCAGCAGCGGCAACAGCAGTTAGCCTACAAGAGGTACATGTATGTGTGTATCCTTAGCACTGTACAGTTACTTACCTAATGGACCTGAAGAGGTTGCAGTCGCTACTGTATCCAGACTGTATTCTACAAGGCAAAAACCCAGCATCAGAAGAGAGAAGAGCTCTGACAAGGGCAAAAAAGAGGCACGGTCATGTACAGTGCCGCAACAGGTATCTATACCATACCATACCGTACCCGTACCGTACCCCATGCTATACATATCTAAGTGGAGGCTTGTACAACGTCATTGGGCGGTACTCCAAGGCCAGAACTTTGACGCCCGCCTATTATCTACCAGAGATGCGGTACAGTTAGTTGCCCGGTTTCACTATCGTCTCTCATGCTAGTACCTAACGCCTCTCGAGATAAAGATGCAGGTCTCCCCAACGTTCCCTCCGTTTACGCATAACGGATGAAAGATAGGATGCAGCTCATTCACTCCACATCTCTCCACACAGCACCACAGCTGCGGGAATCTTCCCCATTTCTTGTCTGTCCCTCCAACCAATCAGGTCTCTAGGCCTCCTTGTCTTCTTATACGGGTTTGAGCCTCATCCTCCGTTTACATGCTGCCAGCGTGCCCACCACATTTCTCTCATCCTCCTAAACAAATACGCACAAGGGCCGGTGCATCCTCACTCAACCTTGGAAGGCGCGCACCCATTACATTACATTGGCGATCCGGGTTCCGCCAAGAGATCCGGAACCGGGCTAGCTTAGCGGATCACAACTCACATACACACCCCGGTTAACCGTCTGTCTCATAGTAACTCCTCATCATGTCCTCAAGGTCCAGCAGCCTATATTCACATCTGTGATGATTCTGACTATGGTAACTGTCCGCTACTCGCATCAGTCATCAAATCAACGGCACAATGCAGGCCGATCACGATCAGTCTCGCGGCCGTCCTCTCGAGGACCGTCTTCGCAATCTCATACTCACTAGGTCCGACCTTGAAGCCGTGCCAGCACCAGCATCTCCGAATCCAGCCACATTCACGAGTGTTTTGCCTCCCGAGTCCAATTTTCAGCCTGGGAAAGAGGTGCGAGACGAACAGACAAATCGCAATGGCGCCCGTGCAACGTCTAAAGGTGGGAGAAAGCGTCCCAACCAGGCCCAGCGCCGTCAAATGAATGCCGAGTTGTCGATCCCTATCGACACTAGAGCACCTTCCCGTTCCCCTTTACAGCAGTATACACGCCCTCAATCTCACGGTGATGCGCAGCCTCTTCGGCATGCTCACCAGCAAAACCCCCTTTCATCAGCGTCTCCAGCGCGCCCTCAGAACTGGGCTGCATCCAACAATAGGCAATCGTATGGACAAGCGCAGCAAGCTCATGCTCAATTACCCTCATCCTCACTTCATCGCTCTGATTGGAGGCGTCAACGAAATCCTAACGTGAATGGCCTGTTCAGAGGCGTAAACATCGTATCAGCGGATGATTTCCCCTCGCGCAGCGGCCACCATCCGCATCAGACTCAACCCACGTTGTATAACCCAGGGGCGCATAGACAAGCGCTTTTCACCCCCGAACAGCTGGCAAATCAATCCGCCTTTCTTGACCGGATCTGCCACCAGATTGTCATGGGTGCTGAAATCGGCCCAGATGAGATTGCCGAAAAGGAGAAGTTTCGACGACATGTCGAGGCTATTTGTCGACATGTTGTTGCTTGCCATGAGTTCGAGGCCAATGGTATTCGCGAATTCCAACCCGAGACGATAGAACTAAAGTGCTTCGGTAGTCTAGCTTCGGGGTTTGCGACGAAAGCTGCTGACATGGACCTTGGTCTCTTGTCGCCTATGTCGCGACTATCACCCGACTCTCCTGAGTCGCCAATACCTCGTCTTATAGAAGGCGCTCTTCTATCCGCTGGCTTTGGCGCTCGCTTACTTACAAAGACACGCGTTCCCATCATCAAGCTTTGTGAAAACCCCGACGCAGCTCTTCGTCAGAATCTACTAGGCGCCAGGATAAAATGGGAGAACGGGGTTGAGGAGGAGCGTGAGCCGGAAGAGGATATACCCGAAGATCTAGACCTACTCCCAAATGCGGATTCTCCCAAAGATACGAGCCCAAAGCAAAACCCCACGAGGACTCAGGCACCACAGCAACTGTCGAGTATACAAGACGTCTCATCACACGATAAGGAGCTATCTTCACTAAGGCAATCATCAAACCAGTCGCTCGCTAGTTATTACAATAATGCGAAGCGGCTCCTTCGCCGCTTAAACGGTCGTGATATCACACACTCTAACTATCAGGACTTTACCGAAGCTAACTTCACACTTCTTGACAATGTGGGCAAGGCCTTCGCTAATGGGCTACACGACTCAGATTTAAGAGATCGTATATTAGCATATCCCTCCTTCCATATCGGCGACGTGACTCAACTTACAAACTATCGATCACTTTTCGGTGTTAACATGATGATCGAGGGCGAGAAACTAGTGCTCTCATGGGAGACGAGGCAATTCTCTCCGGAGAGCCCAAAGGCAGACCACACATACGAAAAAGCCATACAGCAATGGAAAGACTTACAATACAACAAGAACTTCGGTACCACGCCAATCTGGTTTAATAAAGAACTTCAACTAGCTGTTGAGGCACTCCGCCAGATTCCTTCTATACAGGTCATGCATCTTCAGCAAGAACAACACGAGTCTCCCATGCAGTATCATAATCGAACCAATAAAATTGCTCTTTCATTCCCAGAAACCATTGCATTGTCCGGCGTCGGTATCCGCTCCCACATAATCAAACACTATATCGATGGGGTTCGAGACGAGGGAATAAGAAATAAGCTGCATGATTTTGTGGCTTTGACCAGAACCCAATCTCTTAGGACGATCGCCAGAGTGCATAAATCATTGCATCTTGCAGCCGATTACGAAAGGGCCATCGAACAAGGCCGCTATCGTCCCGAGGACGTTCCGACCCTTCAGAGTTACATCGCCATTCTCCGTCGCAAACCCATACCCTCGGCACAACGACCAGCCGACTTTGAGTACGTGATCCCAATCATACAGAATGATGGAAATATTCTAGATAGCATTAGGCAGCTTCCCGACCCAGCCACGCTTAGTCCAAATAAACCTAGAGACAGATACAGTGACAGTCTAGAGTTTCCCAAGAGCGGCGTGGGCGTCCAGTGTGACATCAACTTTTCGGCCCATTTAGGTCTCCAAAATACGCTGCTTCTACGATGCTACTCGTATACCGATCCCCGTGTGAGGCCCCTAGTCCTCTTTGTCAAGCATTGGGCAAAGGCTCGAGGTATCAATACGCCATACCGTGGAACCCTAAGTAGCTACGGTTATGTGTTGATGGTCTTGCATTACCTAGTCAATATTGTGGAACCTTTTGTCTGTCCGAATCTCCAAGAGCTTGCTCCTCCTGACCCGGATCTTCCACCTCAGGCTCTTGAGGGAATCACGACATGCCAAGGCCGCAACGTCCGCTTCTGGAGAGATGAGCGAGCAATCCAGAGCCTAGCACAGCACGGACAGTTAAATCAAAACCGCGACTCGATCGGCAGTCTATTACGAGGGTTTTTTGAGTACTACGCACAGGGAAATATGGTTGTCGCCCTTCCTAAAAGAGGCTTCGACTGGGGTAGAGACGTCATAAGTCTCCGTACACACGGAGGATTGCTATCTAAAGGGGACAAGGGCTGGACAGGAGCCAGAACCGTCATACAGCCGCAAGGTGGAGCACCGCCGGCTTCAGCAGAACCCAATGTCGCCACAACTCAACCTCTACCGCCGAATAACAAGATAGCCATGCCGCCGAAGGACGGAAAAACACAGCCAGTAACCGAGCAACAAGCTCCGAAATCAAAGGATGTCAAAGAGATTCGCCATCGCTTCCTCTTCGCCATTGAGGATCCATTTGAGCTTGACCACAATGTTGCACGCACTGTAACGCACGGTGGCATTGTTGCAATCAGAGATGAGTTCCGCCGTGCCTGGAGGATTATTAAGGCTGCCGGCAAAGGACACGTGACTGAGGATCTGCTTGAGGACACTAAGGCACACAAAGAGCAGGTTGAAAGGAAGCAGTTCGTTTCACTGCTAGATGAAATACACGGCAATGAAGTCTTTCCAGATCAAATGTGATTTAATGATGGGTATAATGGGGCTTCTATTTTGGCTTGTGTACAGAATGTTTCTCAGATGGCGGATGACAGATGATTTGACGCAGTCTGATGGCATGGCATAATGAGTATGTGTATGGGTTTGGTGACGACTTGACGATTTCATTTCTCCCTGGCTCTGTCTGTATGGAGGGATTAATTGCACGAGCTTTGTGCTCTGGTCTCGCTTTAATTCATATTGATAAGCGTGTGTAAATACTCTTACAAAATTGTCCTGGAACCCTATGGCTAGGAATGGCTGTCAGTTCATGTTAATGGGCTTTTCACAACTTCCCTTTCGTATGCATACATTCGTTATATGATAAGTGCATGTACAACCCAGGGCAAACGGAATCACCAATTATAGAGATATCACAACCTTCGTCTTTTTTGATCTTACTATTCTGGTATGAAGTTGAGTGGCCTCAGAACTTAAGGAAACCATGCCAATACCCAGCACACAATAAACTAACAGTTGCATACACTTTAGGCGCATGATGATCACGCCTCATATGATCGCCTACAATATAACAAAATAAAACATATGCACATATGGTTCTAAAAGATATACATGTTTATTCAACCACGTTGCAGAATACTTGATCTAGTAAGCAGAAACGTATTTAGAGACCTTCACAATAGATAGGGGAAAGGGCTTCATATCGGTATGATAATTTAGTCGCAAGAGTAGGGTTAGAGGCCTGGATTTGCCAGCTGAGCTTTAGATCTAGCAAATGGCGCCGCCATGTACGTAGAAATGAAATAGATATTATGCCGAAATAATATTAGCAGCATCTGATTACATAAAGCTTACGGTGGCTGTATCGCACGCAGTGCATCAACAGCACGGGTGAGGAATGAGAGGTACGTCGATCTCTCGACCCTATCATCACACTAGACACTTGTCGTCGGAACTCCACTAAGACAAGACCTACCTCAATGTAATATAGCTTACCAGCCATTATCAAGTACAGAGCTCGAGACGATATCGAACGATTTGTTCTCAAGTGCCCTATCCACAAGCCTATTAAACTCCTCGGTAGCCGCGTCCGCAGTGTTATAGTAAGGCTAGGGTAGCTGTATATGGACATAGACGTTGCGGTACACCCACAGGGTTGTCCAGGGAGGTAAATTACAATATGACTCAGGCCTCGCTTCTCCGGGTTGTAGAGACCTGTTGTGAAAGGGAAAGATAGCCCCCAGTTGGTGAAAGGAGTACGGCAGTTGATAGGTTAGCATATTACAAGCGCCGCAGAAATTAGCAATATTAAATGCAAGCGTCGATATCTTTCGTCCTTCGTCCATATGCTCGGCCTCAGTCTTCTTGACTTTGGTCACCCCCTTCACAATCTTTTCCACTTTCTACCACTCCCATCCCCCGAAAGAATCGCCAAGCAGGTCGAGGAGATCTCCGCTCCTCTACTAAAGTTCCACTTCTGAGCATAATTCCCGCCTGACGCGATTCAGCAGCCGCATGAGCTGAACCTCAACCCACTAAGTGCTCGGAATAGCTATTGGACTGGGCTCGACGGCGATGATAGGATGGGGCAGTAACGGCTTAGAACGCTTAATTTCCTCCTCGCCTCATCAAATTCCAAAATATTCTTCTCCAACTCTCTGTCTTCGAATGGCCACTCCCAAGTCGCATAGCCGGCCTATTCTTGCTGCATTCACTCCATTGTATAATTACGGAAGAGGTGCGTCACAGTACAATCTCGAGACTAAAACTTGTAGTATAGCTACTCCACTAATCAGGCGCGTCATGAGCGTCAATTCTACTATATATTTGTCTATTTATGTGATTGTTAAATATTCATATCGTAAGGACCTTGATTTAGCTTGGAAGAAATATCACCTTCGGGCTGTTTCTCAGTGCGCGGAATATTCCCAATGTGAATTTATTAGCTATTATAAAGTACTTAACAGAAGTCACTTTGTTGAAATGCATATAGTAAGGATACATATAATTATCAAAAAGGGGCCGTTATTCAAACTAGGCATCTTCTCCCAAGTGGATGACTTAGGATGTAGGAGTTACCTCAGCCGTATGGCGCTCCGGGTGGACATTATGAGTGCATAAAAATGTACGTTGACAGTGATCCACTACTAGTTTTTGCTCCTCCAGTTCGATTTTAGCTAGTGGTCAGTTGGTCCTTTTTTTCTTTTTTTTTTTTTGGTTTGTTTGTTTACTTTCCTCTTTCTCTCGACTTCCGTCGCCACCACCCACCTCGGCTAATTAAATTAGCTCCGAATTAAGACGAGAAGATTCTGTCTAAGTGTCCTTGTGCAGCCATTGATTCTACATATTTAGTGAAAGCTACTGTTTTACGTGGTAATAATGAGTATCATAAACCTATTACGGTAGTGCCACAAGGCCCTGGAGTAACCATCATGAGGCTTCATGGGAAGGCCACCTGTCAGACCCTGCCAGGCTGTAAGGTTAATAAATTGGGTACTCATGAAGTAAAGGAGACGGCGGATAACTTTGCATAAATGCCTACGGCCTATTATTATATTCCCGATAATTTTGATTGCCCGGGCGACTGCNTTTCATCTTCTGACCACCACATAGAGACGCTATTTACGTGTTAGATGGTATTAGACACTTTAATAACCATTAGATAACGCACTTGTTGGGTCTCTTTTTCGAGGCAGTCGCTAAGTGCAACGTATTGTCAACTTCGTATTAATCCTGAATGGTAATGGCACACCTATCATGCTTCTCGTCGACGTGAGTCGCTACTTCTCAAGGCAATGCCAGTCCTTTCTCTGCTTGGCTATCCTACTTGAAGGGATGAGATGTACGTGAGCACAGCCACTCTCCAATGCCACTCGTGTTAGTGTGGTGGAAGCGAGGGCTAAGTAAGCAGAAGATGACTTGATAGAATGCACGGATTCACACAAACATAGAAGTATCCCGTAGTGCGAGTTGAGCTGGCTAGAAGGGAGGGTATTCGGTGCCTTGCTTCTAATCATGTTGCACAGAAAGGAAAAACTCGTCAGATATGCCAAAGAGCCAACCTCGACCCCGTAATATCATTCGTATGTGGCGTACTAGCTACATAATACCGTTAACCGACTTTGATAGTTAACGGGTGTCCGTTTTATCGTCACGTTGTATATTATAGAAATCATTATCCCACCTCTCGCTCAAAACTCTTCAACTATTAACCTCAACTGGCATGACTCAGAACGGCAAAGGGATTGACAGATACTGGTCGTTCAGGATCCCTCTCACTTCTCAAGAAGCCATTCTTAACTCTTCGTTTCTTCCTCTGGCTGGTGTCCAACAAGTTTCCGGGGTCTTCAATTGCTGGCATGCCAAGTATATCTGTGATAATAGAGAGAGTACCAGCCTCACCGGCTGCAGCTAGTACTTGGGAGATATTTTCCACAGTCGGCCACTCGGCAATCGTAGGAAGAGTGCTAAGACACTCGCGTAATTCTTGCATCGGAGGCGGCAGTGCTGGAAGGAGGGATGCAGAAACATCCAAGATATGCTTTGCCATTCTCAAGGAATACAACGAAGCTTGTACTTGGGCAGCGAAGTGTATTGTGTCCCATGAATAGTCACCCGCATCCTCAAGATCATGTTTTGCTTTATGAATAATTAAAGCAGATAAGGGTGGCCGTTGCTCAGAGGTCGACCACATAATGTCTTGATAAATAGCGAACGCTAGCCATTGTATGTCTGTACGAGGGACGCGCGCAGCAAGCTGCTTTGTGGTGTCTATGAGTAGACGACATTGCTCCAGAGTCTCTTCTAATCCCAAAACGTCGATCTGCCTACCAATCAAGGAATTAGACGTCTCAAGTAAACGGTACTCGATGACAAGTGGCGATCTGTCGATAGCAAACGTTTGCACTAGAGACCTTGGAGTTAGTTATTGTTATTTAAGTATCATTTGGGAAAACCTTGGAAGTTTCTAGGTACAACTTTCACCAAAAGGGAAAGTCTCTGCTCTAGAAATCGCTACAACGGGAAGAAAATAGCTCCGAGAAATCCTTACTAATACCATATGCGAGCTGGCGGACGGCTGTACTCATAGTCCACGCACTTTTCCTATCACGGTTCTATGTGAAACATCAAGTTAGCGGTGACCTTGGGTGGCTCTCGCAGAGATGAGTCGGAAATCAGAACTGCTATTTAAGTGGTTTTTGTCCTCAACATATTGACAGATTTTTGAAGCCAAGGAAACTGACCTCAATCATGACAGGCAAGAACATTGCCAGAGTCTCTGGGCCGCGAGAGTTATCAGCATTGCCTAACACGGCCCCTGTGCCATCGAATAGCAGAGTCTGTATAACAATCTCGGATATCCTGGGATCAAGGCCAGAAAGTATTCTCTGTACAGGATGGTCCCTTGGTAAGTATTCTTTCATGGAATACTCCTCCATAAAAGTTTGGAATTCGGATGACTTTAGGCTCGTGTCATTACTGTCCTTTGCTCGCTTTACTGCGTCGTTAAAGCTGGTCCGGCACTTCACTTTCTCAAATGCAACACGGCCTAAGCCACCCACATTACTTATCCCCAAAGTATCGTTTATTGCATGGAGCGAAAACTTGCAGGCCATTAGTCCTTGAGATTCATCCGACTGGTTCGCTACAACGACGTCAGTGAAAAAAGATACTCTGCCATTAAGCCCGAGCTCGGTGATGAGCAAGTCCGAATCGCTGGTTAAGAGTACTCCCCCGTGACGTCGGATGTCTTCAGCACAGAATACGTCGGCCTCGCCAGATACAACTTCAACTAGCGGGCCCCACGTGCGGCAGTTCTTGAGAATTTCAATGACGGCTGGGACTAGGAAAGGAGGTTTCGGGATCCAGTTGGAGTGCGAAGAGTGACCGACACTTCGAGTGAGGGCGATCTCGGCCTTGATCGCTTCAAAAGCGCCCTCTGGCAATCTAGATGATCCTAGAGGGTGGGAAGCAAGCAATCTTTTCATATTTTCAGACTGTTCTAATAGTCGTTTTTGTCTCACTTGCCACTTGCTTGGGGGGAGGTAACCATCAAAATAGATCTTCCGACTACAATTTGCGGTCAGTAAAGAAGGGCCAACGCAGACTTAAGTACTTCTTACACTATTACATTATGCCTCTGGAGCTCTTCAAGCCACCCAATAACCATGCGGCCAAGCGTGGAGTATGAAGGCTGGCAGATGAAGCCGTTGGTGCTGGGTCGGCGGCGCATACATCCGTCCAATACCTGATAGACCAGGGCCGGTCCGTCAATGACAACCGTGTCCCCGCTAAGAGGGCTGAATTTGCCATAGTGACGAACGGCAGCGCTGAGTCCCCGGATACCCATCGCGTTGCAAGCAAAGCAACAAGCGATCTCAGGTCTAGTGTTGCTTGGCAGGTACACAAGAAAGATGTATGGGAGTTGCAATGAAAATGAAGCCACTCCCAAGGCACCAATTCTATGTCATGTTGAATATTATTAGTAGTCCATGAACATTTGAGCTATATGCAACTCTGTTTTTAGAGTCAGACATGTTTGAGATATCGACTCGTTTGTAATGGGCACCTTGTGTTATTACGGCTCGATGTGCGGTTCTGCCGGGCCGTCACATAAATCTAAAAGGGAAGCCGCCAGCCGGCGTTCTCCGAGTGTGTTCCAGTGTATTTACAAGTAAAGTACTTGGTATGTACGAATGTAACAGCAGATAGGATAGGTAGGTCAGGCTAACCCATCACGTCTGCCTAGGCAGGTGCCGACCCTATCTACTTAAGTACGCAAGGTCGTAATCTACAGGTACTGTGCATACCTAGCTCTGTACCTCCCTTGCTCAACGAGCCCATAAAATTTCTCCCCTCCATTCTCCATTTCTACCACTCTTTTTTTTTTTTCCTCCTTCACCTCTCCTCCATCTGCTTGTTCGCCGCAAACATGAGAGGCACGCTGGTATTCTCGGGCACCTCGTGTCCCGCCTTGACGGGCAAGATATGCGAGAACCTGGGAATGACCCCAGCTGAGGCTGACCTGTCTCAATTCTCCAATGTGCGTTGACAACCTGCTCGTGCGAATTGAATTGGTTCTTGCTCTTGCTCTCATGATCCGATCTGATTCCACATAAGCTCATCTACCTACCTTGACTTACCTTGCTCGCTTCCTCTCCATCGCTCCCCTCTCCTGTCCACTGTCCAACCTCTATCTTTCGCGTCCTATGTCCTACCCGTGCCTATCATGACTTCTGTCTCCATCTTCTCCTTCTACCAACACGCAAAGCATCGATGCCAGACCGGCTGACATCTTGCCAAGGGCGAAACTAGTGTTCGCATCCTGACCAGTGTCCGTGATAAGGATGTCTTCATCGTCCAGTCTGGGAGTCCGACCATTAATGACACCATCATGGAGCTGCTTATTATGATCTCGGCATGCAAAGGAGGTTCTGCCAACAAGATCACCGGTGAGTCTACTCAGGTGTCCAACTCGTCTGCTAGTATCACTGACCACTAATCTCCTACCGCAGCTGTTCTTCCGTACTTCCCATACAGCCGTCAGTCAAAGAAAAAGTCACACCGCGGAGCCATCACCGCTCGTATGCTAGCCAATTTGCTTCACGTGGCCGGGGTTAAGCATGTCGTCACCGTGGACCTGCACGCTTCGCAGATGCAAGGCTTTTTTAAGTGCCCAGTCGATAATCTGCATGCAGAGCCTATAATTGCTCGGTGGGTGCGACTCAATATTCCCAATTGGAAGGAAGCCGTCGTTGTGTCCAAGAATGCGGGAGGAACCAAGAGAGTCACCTCGCTCGCCGATGCCCTCAAGCTGAATTTTGGCCTGGTTACTACGGACCGAAAACGAGCCACCAATATGACTGCTAGCATGATCATGAGGGAGCTCGATGGATGGGACCAAGGTGCCGCATACGTTAATGGCGTTCGCCGAGTCCCCGCCACCGCTAACTCCGAAGAGCGTGATAACGATGCCAGCGCGAATTCCTGGACACCTGCGTCTC
Source organism: Lasiodiplodia mahajangana (assembly GCA_029590625.1). Taxonomy (NCBI): domain Eukaryota; kingdom Fungi; phylum Ascomycota; class Dothideomycetes; order Botryosphaeriales; family Botryosphaeriaceae; genus Lasiodiplodia; species Lasiodiplodia mahajangana. The sequence goes on from JAPUUL010000815.1 coordinate 11,676, forward strand.
GCTCTGTAGCAGACTCACAAGGTTCCCCAAGACGCGTCGCTGCGCCACCTCTTCGTACAAACAATACGGCTCGGTCTCCATACAATCGTGCATTCCACACGTCTTCTCAGGCGTCCCCTATTGAGGAACTGCGTGACGAGGAAGAGAAAGAAGAGGCACTGGAATATAATGATGAGCGTGCCCAGGAAGTTACACATGGGCGACTGGTTCAGGGTCATGTTGTCCCAGACGACTTCGTCTCACCTAGCCAGTCAGATGGCGATGGCAGCCAGTCGTACCAGGGAGGAGACGAGGATCTTATGACCATGTCTCGTGCGTCATCTTTCTTCGCACCTGAACCACATGCTCTAGGCGGATCAGGTGAAGCTGGGGATTCGTCCGACGAAGAAGAGGATAAGCTTCAGGACCCAAAGGTCGAACACATGATCACGTTGGTGGGCAACGTTAAGGACCGCCCCGTCTTGATCGTGGATGATATGATTGACAAAGCTGGGTCCTGGATTGCTGCCGCAGAGACAGTCGTCAAGCGAGGCAAAGCTAAGAAGGTCTATTGCATGGCTACGCATGGCGTCTTCGGAGCTGACTGTCTGGAGCAACTTGAAGCATGTGACTGCATCGACCAGATTATTGTGACCAACAGCTTCCCCATCCCAGATCGACGCGCTAAGAATGCAAGTAAGTTGGTGATCCTGGACCTGTCCTACTTGCTGTCCGAAGCGATTCGGCGCAACCATTACGGCGAGTCCATCTCGCCCCTCTTCCAACATATGTTGGATTAAGGCAGTCAAACAAGCTTTTTCTTTGACGAGAGTGATGAACATTCTGGGTTGCTTACATGCAGTTTTTATTATTGTACATTATGAGACATGAGGAAAGGGTTCCCTGCGGTTGCCAATTAGCATGGCGTTTTTGGCGGTGGTTTGGCAACGCTTCACGGCTTCTGCATTTTATTGAAGACGGCAATTAGAGACAGGCAGAGATCAACACTCAGATACCACTTGTCGAGATTGCCAAGGTATGTTTTATTAACGCTACCGCGCTTTTCCCACACTTTTAGCTGCAAGATTGTGATCAAACATGGTGTCTACCAACCCCGAAACTCCACCCATTACAAACACATTATCCCCAACGGTGCTATCTTCGGATAGCCAGGGCTGGCATCCCTCTAGGATTGGTCCTGAACGGAACGTTGGTAGAAAAGACTGTCCTTCGGGACTCCACGATTATAGAAGGCCAGACACTCAGATCTACAACTGTAGCATCATGTCCTCACGGACAAGTGGGTGTTTGGCAAGAGAAATTTTCGGACATGAGTGCGAGCATCCTAGTTGACGTAGCAGTATCATCAAAAGCCCAAGGCGCATTCACTGAAATACAATCAATATAGCACTTAGCCCAGCTTAATAGGCGATTTCATCGACGTTGTCGTTCCTCATTCTCTAGATTCAGCTACTTTTGTGTGATTTGGTGGCTTGTCAAAATTCAGGTGCTCTAACCAGCCACATCTAAAAACCTATGCCAAACCCCCCGTGTTGCGTGTGCCTACTATAGGGACGACCAATTCGTCGTCTTACCGGATCAGCCTACCTAACTTTCTTCCCCCGCTCTGATGTAAATATGAATGCGAAAACGACCTTGCCAGGTAAGCAACAATAGCTAGGCCAAGTATCACAGCGCAAAGAGGGCGCCAGTAGGTCTTGGGATATAGCGGAATCTCTCACCGACATGAAATCAATTATTAACCTCCCGCTTACAAGCGGCGGCCGAAATGTCTAAGTCATTCCCAACGCCGAAGCCCCATTCTACCATCAGACGCGGAATACCACAGGCAGATGCTCCAAGTCTCTTTTGTGTTGATGTAGTTGGGCGTCTATTCGTCGACGAGACTAGTTCGACGCGCTTTGTGAGGAATCACCATGAAGTCCTTCAACCGAAACAAGTCACAACCGTGCATCGTGGGCACCGGGGGAGGCACCTCTTTCGTCCAATCATTGCGCCAGGGATGCTGGATGGCACGCGCAACTCTCT
>JAPUUL010000816.1:0-13688 GCA_029590625.1 Lasiodiplodia mahajangana
CCGTTATTTTATTAAATAACCAAAGTAACAGTCAAATCACTGAGATGCTTGCTGGTCTATTGGGCCCTCGGCCTTAATTTGCGAAAGGAATTTGAGTTGGTGTCGTGGTAGGTGGGGTTCATCCTGGGTAGCGGAGAAGAATGACTTGCAATTAATCTAGTTGTCAGAGTTGGATCGTTCGTCCAATGGTCGGGTATTTTCCACAAAGGTCATGGCTCGATTCGCGTTCATCCACGGTCTCGGCGGAATCTTGCACACCATATGTTCCCAAAAGTAGCGAGATGCGTCTACATTGTTTGGAAGTTCTGTCTTCGGGTTGTAGGTAACGGGCGACGGTCTGTGAGATAAGATGGAAATCAACAGTGACTAAGTAGGTAGCTAACGGAAAAGTAAATGGTTAAATCGAAGTTATTCGGATAGATGGCGGACCATATAGTTCGTTCAGACCTTAGTTATCCCGTCCCATAACGAGACAAGTGACAATCGCCGTCTCTCTCAATACAACACATCCCGCAGCCAATAGCACAGTTGAGATCTCCCTACTCATGCACAGCCAATCCTTCCCACGGATAGCACAAAAGAAAGTCGACATCATACCCTTCTAGGAACGCAGCAAAACCTTGAACCTAGAATCTAGTGGTCGCGCATCTAATATAGCAGACTTAATCACTGCTCTGCACTGCCTAAGGGAGGTAGTAGATGATATCAACCCCCTCTTCGCCGAAATAGCCTGAGAGTTGTCCAGGCTTCAGCGGGAGACGGGAGCGACAGTATCAGTATCTAGGAACCCTTACGTCAGCAGAATTATAGTTTGCGTTAACAAGGCCAAAGTTGCCTTCGACGCAGGCGAGTCTTAGGAACGAGACATTCCGGCATTTTCAAAGGCTTGCGCTACGGTACGCCAGGTCTGCCCCTTTAGTTGACTCGTTTATAACAGCTTGGCAGATCATAGATTTTGACTAACTTTAGGTCTGAGCCAGTGCGTCTGCGTATGCATTCTCTAACGTCGCCCATATTGGGTAAAGTTTTAATTAGCCACTTTCCAGACCTTTTGAGCCGAGTTTGAGTTCGTCAGGTGACATTCCTTATAAGAAATCACAGATAGCGTCGCTAGCCGGGTAAAGGGCACTTATACATTTTTTAATATCGATTTTAATCAAAGTTTATACCACAATAATGAGCACCTTCGAGTCTTATCACAACTCTTATCAGGGATCCTCTACTAGTGCTCTGGATGTCTTCAAGGTCTAGGGCGAGCTGGAATACCTCGACGAGCTGCCGATGCGCGTCGCGCGAAATATGGTTTTGTCCCTCTCATACTGCTAGCATCGTGCGAAATGCTGATAACCCTTTATCATGAGGAGTGTGAACAATCTCTTCGGAGTCATCTTCCAGGTGTGAAGTGGCCGCTAAGGAGGGCGCAAATGAATCGCGCCCCAATGAATCTACATTCTCATAATAACTTGAACGCCCATGGGTTAGGCTTTCAGACACGCTAGCGGGGTCTAAGCATCACGTCTATACCAAATTATCAAAGTTCACACCACTAGCAGCGAAGCTCATCATGTTCGAACATGTCACCGCACGAGAGCACTACATAGCTCTCACAACATGCCTAGATAGTCCTATCTTGAGCGATCAGAGAACATTATCTTTTGTACATTCCGCACTCGAAAAACACTAAAGGAATTCAAGGCCGGGAAAACGTAGCGACATAGCGACAAAATCTCTGGCAGCTCACATTGACATTGGCCCTGATCAATTAGCCGCCGCGAAACAGCGATTCGAAGCTAAACATCTCCAAAAACAACAACAGGCTGGAGCCGACGATGAGAAAGCAAAGCAGGCCAGCCTATGGCTCGTTCCTAGAGCGTCCCAAGAGCCTTCTCGCTTCATCCTTCCATTTCGCTTCTAGTACCTTTTCGTATGGCCTCGTACAATGTTTGGTGTTTCAACAGAAGTCCCGTAGTATAGCAGCAGAGATCAAGATCTTATGTAGCCACATCTTGGGTGCATGAGTAAGGTGAATTAGACATCTTAATTGTTGTCTTTCAAGACAAACATGGTTCCATACCATCCATACGCTCGGCTTAGCCTTCTGCCATGGCGTCGGGCTACTAGGAACGGAATCTTGCCTCGAGGGTGCGGTTCATGAAACTGGATGCTTCTCTCAACATCAAGCCTCGTAGGTTGAAAGTGCCAGACAGATCCGTACAATTTTTCGGCGGTAAAGCCCGTGCATTCCATAGCATGCAGAAAGTCGCGCCAGGCGACCTCGCCAGCAGTAGTGTTGGCGGCCGGGTCGAAGAAGACAGTACGAAAGACCTTGAGAGTCCGGGCGTCCACTTTGAATGTGTGTTGAATATCCAGCAAACTTCCCGGCAGCAGCGGCGCCGTATCCTTCTCGCTTGTCGATTCAGTTTCTGGCACTCCACGGCGTTTGACCTTGATTTTACCAGCTCCCGATGCCAAAACTTCTGTTCGGACAGATGAAGCCGGCCCGGTCTCTTGGAATAGACGCGAAAAGGGGAGCACATAATCGTATGATCCATTGTTCTGTTTATCGTTCTGATTTGACTTCTCATCCTTCCTGGCAGCTGGTTCAACCCATTCCGGCGTGCGCTGTAGGTATCGCGGCTGTGAGAGGACTTTTTGGTAAGCCGTACCATCCAGGCTTCCAGCTTTCCGGTACAGCATATCGTCCACTACATTCCAGAACGCATCCAAATTTGCCTCAGACTTCCGAAGAGTCTCGATATTTGCCTTGTTTTGGCGCTTGCCTACCGGATATTGAAATTTTCCATCTGAGGGATCTCCTAGCTGCCGAACGGCGGAAATATTGTGCTCTTTGAACGTGTCCTGTACCTTGGCCCAAGCTTTGGTGTATTCTTTGAACTCCTTTTTGATCCCCTCTTCTCTATCGACAAGAGCTGACTCAAATCCATTGGCCCAGGGTTGGAATATCTCAAGTTGCCTGAGGCACTCGCCTGCTATAGAAAGCTCACCGATCAGCATTGCAATGTATGAGGATACGAGTTCCAAAGCTTTAGGCTCTGCTTTCAATAGCCTATCAAGCTCGTCGATGACTGTAGTCATCCGACATAAGAATAGATCATAGCCGTCTTCCGATAAAGTCTGGAGCAGCCAGAGGAGCTGTTGCGTGACCTTATCCTTTTTTATAGCGTTTGGCATAATCTTCATGGATGAACTTGTCGACTTTGGGTCAATCCGAGCGAAAAAGGCTCTGAGGGGCGGCGAGGCAGCCACTGACCATTTCAATCGATCAAGCACCCCCTTCGTCACTTGGTTGAGGTAATGCTGGAACCTGAGCAGAGCTGCAAGGTATTCCTCTGGCAGATCCTTTTGTGGGGATAGCTCTGGGCCGTACTTCCCGGAGAGTTCGCATAGGTGGGTTGCTTGGTTCCGGAGCTCTGCGAAACTCTCAAGTTGAGAGAATGACTCAATAAGGACGGAGCTAATCACGCGGGCCCACGAGTCGTCGCGTGGGCTCTTTGAAGTTGAATGGGCGCCTACGAGATGGTCTTTCATGTCGAGCATGGTCTCCACGAAGTAACTCGGATCCTCACGCAGTGACCAGATATGATCCTCGGCCCGCACGGTTCGGGCTGAGAGGAGGGACTCAATCTTCTCCAGGTCTAGTCTAGCAGGAGGCCTGTATGGTGCTTCTTTGGCCATGATGCTCAAGGTAGAGAAGCCTGTGCCGTCGAGGCTCTCTTTCAAGGGTGGTTCGGGTTGAATGGTGAAGTTGTCGCTTGTCATCTCATCCAACGGGATATCATGGAGAATCGCTTTACAGCAATCGACAAGAAACTCGAGCAGTCGTTCTTGGAACTCGAGGATCATAAGCCCTTCGCCTGGGAGAAACTGTTTACGACTATGCATCCAGTCGAATGCATCCTCGTGGTCTTCCCACGCGATCAGTTTTCCATAGTCTTCCTTTCGAGTTATCCCATTCAGGGTCATGACATGCTCATTCAGAAAGATGGGCACGATAGCCATTGTGACTTTCCCTAGATGCATCGCTTCCCCATCAGATGCCGCAAAGAGGCTCGGGTGGTGCCGGCCTCTAGAATTGAGTAGCAGAGGTAAAGTCTTAGGGTCGCCTAGATCCTCCTGATTGATGAGTGGCCAAATGAAAGACGAGCGATGCTGTATGGCAACGCTGTTCAAGTTCCCGGCGTGTTTGTAAAAGGCAGCGAAGTCAGGGCGGTGTGTGAGGGGCATGCCTGGCCAAGCTTGCAACAGGATGGCGAGACGCTGTGTTCTGGTCTTCTTCTCCCACCGCTTCCGTATCGTGGCCTCATGACGCTCGAGAATGCCCTGCAATTTCTCATAATGGGCAAAAATATTGGTGGACCGGTCCTTTGCCTCCTGGCGGACTTCACTTGGCTTCGGTATCTTGGGAGCGGCCATGCCTCTAGAAGCGAATACACCAAACGGGTCGCTGTTACTGCTCCAGTTGACTTCGTTTGGCACTTCAACGCCATCGAGCTCCGGATGGGGCTCGAATGGGTTGAATTGATGACTTGCGAGGGGCCGTAGTGGATTCATTGCGTATGACGCTCTTAGGGCGTCGATCGTGTCTGTTTATTCAAGGAAGATGTTTGGTGATGATTGATCGATGAGGTTATTAAAGTAGCTCCGTTGGTTTAGGTAGCGGCGTCGCTATTACCCAAGGCAATTGCAGTGCTAGAGCATACCTAAAGTATACTACTGCAGCTACCCATAAAAGGTTAGTTGGTGGTTCACCGCCTTCCTTCTGGTGACAGGTACTACGTAGCAATCTATCTACTTTAGTAAGTACTTCAGGTACGCTCCTGGATCCTTGGATTGAATCATTGACGTCTGGAAGTATTAACCACACTAAAAAGCTTACTAGAGCTAATCTTCCCCTTATAGAAAACAAAACTTTCAGACCCAGGGACCAGATGCTACTGAAAATTTGACTTCAAACAAACATATTAGTCAATTCTAAGTTCACCGAGCTTATAGACACATATCAGAGTTTGAATCCCCTCGGCTTCAGCCCAAGAGAACGCCGCAGCAGAGTCCTTTCCATCATCTTGCCTATATACGTCCGGAAACACCTTGCGGCGTGGTGCATAGCTGACGTTTATCATGTATGTTATGAATCCGAAGTATTACTCATTCCCCATGCTGCTCTGCTCTGTATAGAAAGGGCACCCTTACTCACTTGAAAGCCAATCTGTGCGCTGCGGTATTGTTGGATGCACCAACTATCCTTTTCAATACACCTTTTCCATCACCCGCCTCCGACATAAAAACAATATGGTGGAAAGCTAGACCCCGCCACAGTAGTGATCAGTTGTTCACATAGTTACAAATTAAGGAGTAGCTTTATAAACTAAGTAGCATATAAGGGGCTAAAACTCAACTCTAAGGATCCGCACTTCATATTCTACAATTAGTTGTGCCGCAAGGTTGAAGTGGATGGCAATGGCGTCATGCATGGCTAGATCCGCGTGTACCCCGACCAACAGTACCACCTCAAACATTGGTAATAGATCGATGAGTCCGCAGCCACCAACCGCAACATCACCGCTAAGCCCCCCCCCCCCCCCGCATAGACGGCAAGCGAAAGAACATGCCACGCAGGAAATTCCCGCACGTGCTATCGAAATATAGTGCCCGCGGCCATTTGCAGTCTCGAATATGGCAACGGATTTAGCATGGCAAATAGCAGACCAGTTCATCAAAAGGGAGCAACATAAAAACCACAAGGACAATGGTTTGGCATGTTTATTAGGTTCATGTATAAGAACTACCTAACCATATTTAGTTCGCACTATTAAGATTAATAATAACTTATATAGCGCTTATATATTTGTTTAAGCATGTTAATAAGACTATTTAATAACTATTAAACAGAGTATAAACAAAGTTAACAGCTGGTCCTAAGAGGCATTGCGTCCAGACTCTGCGGACTTCAGCGTTAAACTGCTGCTGTGCCAGGTGCTTGAGTCGGTTTATGAAAGCATAGACGTTAGTATATTTGGTGATTTCGCTATTAGTAATAATTCTGGCGGCAGTGGGGTCCTTGGCACCAGGGTCGAAGTACCCGATGTTTGTTGATCTTATGGAAGCAGAAGATGCTGGTGTATCTTGACGTGCTGCGGCTAGTAGTTGGGCCATGTTTTGAGCGTTCTGGTCATAGTAATTCCAGCGGAAATTTTAGGACCATAGTCGACCTTCTTTTCACTCATTCGTACCTCATTCACTAAAAACGAAGGCACTAGGTACCCTTCATTGCCCTCTATTCCACCCTTCTCGCCTTGAAGGTAACAAACGGCGCGCGTTGCTGCTGTCTCTCGCTTTGCTCTGAGCTTGTTTCGCCACCATTCGAAATACCATTCGAATTACTCTCTGAGCTAGTATCCGAGCTAAGATCATATGTCTTTTTTGTTCCTGAGGTCGGTTCTGTTGCTAGGCCGCTTGGCCTTTTGGCGGTGGGGCTGGCAGCCGGCGGTATTAGGTTAGCCGCTGGTGTCTGGTTTTGATTCTAGTTTTGGTTCGGCTACTGGGGTCTTGGGTGATTCCCTTGGGCGTTTCCCTGGCTCTACTGACGGTTGCGCTGATTCCACTGAGGGTTTCCCTGGTTCGATCCCTAGCGATCCCATAGGTAAGGTTTGTCAAATATAGTGGAGACAATAGTATAGAGGGCATATTGTAGTAGTATTCAAGTTGAGTCAAGAGATCTATCCTTATACAGGATGACGGGATATTCAGTGGCTTATATACACAAAGAGTGTGGACCGTCCCACACATACCATATTTCACAAGGTTGACCTTGACTTTGGAGATAACCGTAGGGACTCCATTGAGGTTTATTCTGATCCTGGCTATATTGCCAGTTGCGGGGGTATTCCTTGCCCTGTCCTATATTAATTCTACGTCCTTGCCCGTAGGGGTACTAGGGGTAGTTATTTTTGTTTATGGGCTGACGTTGATTAGGGAATTAGGGGAAAAGTTCGGGGTATCGAGAGGTTGAGGTTTTGTCCTTTCCTGTTTTTTKGGTATACTCTTACGCTCGCGGATCTTAGTAAGCAACGCGTCTATTGATATAGTGGCGGTTGGAATGTTTAATTGGCTCTGGATGTTTGTGTTAGATGCTTCGAAAGCTGGTTTTAGCTGATTCTGGTTGCTCTAGTTACAACTTTTAGCGTTACGAGCGACTCGTTATATTGTGTTAGTGCGAGTGGGTAGACCCCATGGGGGTCTACTTGATTACCTAAGGAGGAATTCTTTTATATTTTTCCTATAAAAGAACAAGCAGTTATTTTTATAGTTTCGTAGCTTTTCACCTGGAGGGCACGTCTCCTGGAGGAGACACCTCCGGTGTCTCTTCCATGGAGATAGTCACTCAAATTTACTTATTTTCACTGAATCTCTATAAATCTCTGGAAGTGCTATGTGACAAGGTCAGGCCTCCAGAGTGCGGTCTCTGTGAAGACTACACGAGCCGTTTCAATATGAAGCCGAGTATGTTATGTCTCTTATTGAGGCCGTCCAATGTGAATTGGTAGGCTTGAAGTTTGTTCATGGCTGTGGCCCATGAGGGTTTAAATCGCTCTATCAGCTTGTTGTAGATGGCTTGTATAGTTGCTGTTTTAAGGATCTCCCGGCTAGCAGCCGTGAGGATCTGTGAGTGCTATATAAATGGATGATTTAGATATATGTGATCACTAATCACAAAAATACCTAGGTATTGTAGGGGGTGTTGTGTGCCTCCGCGGGGCTGCCTAGGCTGCCGAATATCACGTGTTTCTCCTCCGCCTCGTGCAACAAACACCGGGGGGTTGATCTCGCAGGTTTGAGGCTCATTATAATCCACGGGGTAGCTAGGGCAATGGATTAGTTCTAGGAGTGTCTGGCCTACGGGCTGGATTGCGCAGAGGGCAGTGGCGTATATGGGGTCACAATATACGCGCAACTCCACAATGAATCTGAATATAGGACCTCTAATATGACTAACGAGAATAGGAAGAAGTGATGGAAATGGTAGTGGCGCCTAGGGCAGTAGTAGGGTGACCTTTTAACGTAACAAGCAGAGAGCGGATTGCGCGGGTAGTGAGCGCAGGTGAGGCCAATCTTCGCAGCAACGCCCGAGCGCCTAGCGATCTTTTGTAACCACCCGTCGCCTACGCCATCACATCCGCATCATCAGATGCGCTAGCCTAATACTACCTCTCTGTTCCCAGCATCATTTGATGCATACTTATCATCATGAACATCCCGGAACCACCCGAATTTCTGGACAGATGCCTCTTCCTAGGCGTTGACCCGTAACTGGCACGCAGCCAGTGTTTGGCAGATATTGGGATCCCAATGGGAAAGCAACCCCCATGCAAGTCTGGGCTGCCGGAGGAACATACCTGAGTGCGAGGGTCAGGGCAGAGCAGTCCGGATGAAAATTTCACAACCCCCTCTCCCCCCAAAAACAGCCTCCGGGCATCCTAATCTTACAGCGATCAACTAACAACCGAAGACTCTGGCCAGGGTATGGGAAGATATCACCGCCGCACGGCTGCCTGGAGGGCAAACTGGAGGATTGATGAGAGGGGCTGGTATGTGTAAGCCTGGCCATGTGGTTGGACAGATTGACGCCCTCCAGACCTAGGAACGCAGCAGTGGCGGCTTAGATAGGATCATTAGAAGCATGATCGGAGCTATGGACACCCTCGTGCGGGAGCTACCGAGCCAGCTTATTCATACGTGCAGCGTGTCAGGAACTGCGCGATCGCGTCCAGCCCTCAGGCTGGAGGTTCCTGATATTGCTAATGCTATTGCGGTAAGCAATGCAATTTTTAGAGTAGTAGGCTCGCTTTGCAAGTACAAGAATAGTTGGCGTGTTGAAGCGAATAGGAAGTACGAATCGGAACGAGAAGTTGAGATTAGATTGCCAGAGTGTGTGCCAATCTCATGGAAGGCTATTAATATAAACGAAATATGGCCGTTGTTAACTTATGAGACTGAAGTGGTTCGCAACTAAGTATGATTGATTGAGGGTTTGTAGCTGATGAGGAGCGGTCGAGGAGTAGTTGGGGATCGCGCGTTGTGGAAGAGGTAGTCTCGGTGGCCGGCCTCACGGGCGTCCTTCGACTAGGTCTCAACAGTACCGCCAAAGGAAAAGAATGAACAAGGTTTAGGCGTGAGTTTGGGCAGTTAGCCGAAATCCTGGTCGAGGCGGCCGGCTCGCATAGCGCGCCGCCAGGCCTTCGGTTAAAAAGGCCCACGCTANCCCCCAGTACATGCGTTCAAACCTCCTAAACGAATAGATAGTACAAGTCACCTGAAGACCCAAAAGCGACCCTCTTACGTCCCCGTCCGGAATCTCCAAGTCACTTCCGGCAATGTTGTTGAAGATTGTCATCGCAGTAACTTCTTCGATGGACCCGATTTCATCAATCTCTGCAATCCGGCGAAGAGCTTCATCAGTAGCCCTTAGCCGAATCCTGTCTTGATTCACGGAGACGTCGTCTCGGGTTATACCGAGTCCGCCAAGCCCGGTCTAGGACATTATCGATGTCGCGTTCGCCCTTGTAGATCCTGATTTCAATGTGAGAGTTGGAAGGCCGTTGGCTAGCTTGGAGGGCTTCTATAAGGAACGCAGAAGTCTTCACAGAACTGTTGTAAATGGTCGCATATTGCACAAATGATACATTTCGAACAGGCCGGGGATCATCTAGGTCATATCAACATAGGTAAGTATCTCGCCCGAGGTACTTGAAAACTATTACGCTAAGAGCAGCGAGCTGCCGCTTCTGCCCGGTGATGATCGGGCCTTTGCCCTTGAGCAATAAAGATTTGGTGAACCTTGCATTTGGGGTAGAGGGTAGATCTGCGAGTAGGATTACTTTTCCATTGATAGTACCTTGTTTAGCCATAATTGTGATTCTTAATAGGGAACTATATAGTAAGCTAAGTACCTTCTACGCTAACTTTTAAGTCCTCTCAGGACAATTTATATCACCGCGTCACATCTTAAACTACATCTAGCACTAATACGTACGAGAGTCATGTTCCAGTCGCCTTAGCCCTAGATTTGGTCTTTTCGAAGTTAAACTAATCCGTGCCCCTCTGGTTCCTATCTGGATGGCACTACGGAGTATATAGCTTAGACGGTAAGGCTGTCCGCCAAGCCTAGACTAGTCCAAAACTAGAAATCTACATTTAGCTTAAGTACTCAATACTTCCAAGCCTAAGTTGCATAGCCGCCCCTGATGCTTGCAATTTCCCGAAACGGCTATGAGCGCGCGTAAAGTAGCTAGGTAAGCGCTAGGCCTCAGCCCTACGGTTGTAGCACGTATGTAGATAAATACCGAGGCAATGGGGATTTGTTGAGGTTTGTTAACTCTTTCCAAGCCAAGTTTTCCCTTCGCCCGCCATTTAAATTCGGTGACAGGTCATTCCTAGTTGGGCGTAGGGGATTCCTCAATGTTTATCTATTCACAATATTGTTAGTGTTGGTATGAAAGCCTCAAGGAATAGAAGTTCTGGCATTTGGAAATGGTGGGCGGCCTTCAAATGACCCACACCCCACAAAACCTAAGCAAGCCCACTAATTAAACTTAGTTTTAATCACGACTTGATTACTATAAAACTAGATAAAGCAGTCCCCAGATCCCTTGAGAAAGACAATGATGAGATATTGAAATTCAATTATGGAGTAACAATACAAATTTTACGGCAGGCCCAGCTAAAGCACTTGCAATCCTTGTGGGAAAGGATTCCGTATGCAAGCCACTATAGAAAATACAAGCTACCTATGGACTTCTCTACTTTACTGTTTTTTTCACTCAACGATGGAAAGAACTAGTCCATACGTGTAGCCCGGGGGAAGAATTAAGGTTAGACACCGGTTTATAGAGCTGGTAAAAAATGGAAAGACTTGTTTGTTTATTCAGCCTGACTTGGGTCACCAAAGACCATTCGAGAAGTGCCCTAATATCATCTGTCTAGGAATCAATTCCGACTAGGCAACATTCATTTGTCGCTATTGCGTTCCGGTGCCTAGGGCTAGCATCCTGATCCAAACAGGTATTGTTTACTCTCAGGACATAAATATACCTAGCCGGCTTCACACTCTCCTCCGGCTTCCCAACGGATTTCTTTCTACATACTGCGCATTCCCTACGATCACACATAATCCAGCCTGCGAGCCCATCATGGAGAATCCCCAATCAACCAACCTGTGCGTCATCTGCAACAAGCCCAATGGGCTCCGATGTGCTCGGTGTAACAACGCCTACTACTGCTCCAAAACATGCCAACGGGGCGATTATCTGATCCACAAACTTCTCTGCTCTAGCTTTGCGAGCTTTGATATGACGACACGGCCCACGCAAGAACACGTGCGAGCCATTCTGTTCCCAGTAGACGAGAAGCGCCCCAAGCTCATCTGGCTTCACTGTGAGTGGGTGGATCGTGAAGAGCACTACGATAGGAAATGGCAATCTCGGAATGCTACGCTGTTTCTCAATGGCGACCGTGGGACCGATTATAGTGTCGGGCATAATCCTATTCTTGCGAGACACCCGGCCAATCCAGTCTACGTTTCATGCCGGCAAACCTTTCTTGTAGATGGATCCGCGCCTAACATGAGCGTGGAAGTGATCACTAACACCATGCCGGGATTGCATCATGACTGGCGTGGCCCTTTCCTTGCGTATGGGAAAGTCGGTCCAAGTCTTAGTGGCGACCAATATAGAGACGTCGACATGACTGATTTCCGGCATATCGCCGATTATTTCACCTCTTATAACTCCGATCGCGTATCTTCCGTGGCAATTACACCTCCCACCGCCTTAAAGATAAAGGGTGTCAAGATCAACTGCACCGGCGACCAGAAGATTTTCAACAAGCCGCATTTTGAGGAAATCGAGCTGTCTCCGACAGATAAAATCTTCATCGACCACGACACATCAGATATTGCGGAGCGCATCGGCCTTCCGATCTTCACTAAGCGTTGTTTCCTCCATCCAAACTTGATGAATAAACAGAACCGAGAGCTATTAAAGGACGACGCCCCATTCCTCAACCACGATGCCGTACTTTTGCATTTGTGCTGCGATCCCAAGGCCGAACTAGACCCCTCTAAGGGAACTGTAGGCTGGGGCCTGCCCTCCGTGATGTGGTCGCAAAGCGCAGGAAGCGCCATTGTTGTGCGTCAGGATAAGAAGCCGTTGTTGCCATGGCATATGGAAGCGCTATGTAAGTTCTGCCGTTACAATGTGGTGGACCTTTTGTGGCATCCACAAGCTATACAAGAACCTGCGATGAGGGATCGGGTTTTGTCTTTCATCTGCCAGCCGGCCTTTTCTATGTTCTGGGGCAAAATGGTGGAGGAGAAGCGCGAAAATTGCGTGGTTGTTGATGCACCATCTCCCTACGAGGTCTGATGACGGGAAGTAGTAAGGTTGGATGTTGGGGCTTCGAACAAGTCAATGCCTAGTTGACGTACCCCAGATAAATTCATCCCGTTCGCCGCCCAGCCACAAAACAGGCGTCAGATGGGGCGGCCATGACCTCATGCCTAGGTAGCCTTGAAGACACCCATTTCCCCCCGAAATAAATGGCATCTTTTGTGGCAATTTGCCCTTATTTGTGCAGTGTTGTAAAGAAAGTAGTGCGCTACATCGATTGTGCTGATGGTGCCTGGACAGAGAATAATAGGCACGACGTTTTAAGTCCGAAAGAATTGTATGCTTGGCATACATACGAGTCTCCATAATAATAACACGACACAGTACAATGACTTCCGAACATCGGCCTCGTGGCCCAATGGCAAGGCGTCTGACTACGACGAAGAATTTAGCCAATGAATTCTAATGGTAATCAGGAGATTCTGGGTTCGACCCCCAGCGAGGTCACGACATATTATTTTGCACTCGATACCACTCTTTTGCCAATTGTAATTACATTATACACTTCTCCAGGGAGTGCTATGTATGCTACTCCCTCAACTAGAATTAAGAATTGTACTTTTTATCACAATCCATAATACAGAGCGAGTTGTATGAGAATTGGATCAAAATAGCTCATGATTTAATAGATAGATGGATAGATAACAAAACAACTAGCTCAATCCTGCTCCCTGCATCAAGCTACACCGTTAACCCCTCCATATCTCCTCGCAATCCTCGCTACTAAAACAGGAGCCAGAAATGGAGTTATGGCATCGCACGATAGTATCAATCCTACCATCGTAACATACTAGAGACACCGCTTGCTCCTCTCATCCGAGAGTGCACCGAAATTATTCCGAGCAAAGAATCAATTCTATTAGCAATGGCCCAATTCTCGATAGCTCTCTATCTATCCAGGGTAGTCTAAGTATGTAGGAACTAGGTATGAACCAACTTAGGTAGACTAATGGAAAGTTAGTTAGGTACTCAATGTCCGAGTAACATTTAGATTGATCGAATCAAGCCATGTGCTTAGATAATTGACGTAATCCTGATGTGATGCGCCCGCCGTGCTTCATTTCTTATTTTCTGCAGGTAAGCGCAAATGCACCGATTGTCCGTTTTTCAGGGGTGTTCGCTTTCGCCTGATGGCGTTAGTATTCTCGGTGTCGGAACGATCTGGAACGACATGAAAGACCACGATGGTGATGGTTGATGAGCTACGCGTATACGGTGCGGACG
>JAPUUL010000817.1:0-13677 GCA_029590625.1 Lasiodiplodia mahajangana
GCCAGCCAGTGTTACGGTCGACAGCCACGCGGACATCCGTGACACCGTCAAGGCTGCGGAACATCTGGTTAAGATCCGCGTCTGACGCCTCGTATGGGATGTTGCCAATGTAAAGAGAGTTCGTTGGCCCCAAAGTGCCTTTTCGGTTAGATTGGTATTTGTTCGAGGGACCATCGGTGCGGTGGGCCACCGTAATACGTCGCCCGTGCCAGAACGAATTGTTGGTTTCCTGGATAGCGCGCTCGGCGGACTCCCTGTGCGCGAAGGTAACAAACCCAAAGCTATAAGTGAATAGTTAGCGGCATGCTCGTGACTGGGAATGAACATAGCCCGCATGATCTACATTAGCAAGGAAAAGCCGCAATACGCACCCTCTGCTTAGTCCTCGTCCGTCCCGTGCAATATTCACCCGCAAGACATCGCCATATTTGCCGAAGGCCTCTTGCAAATGCACATCGGTTGCATCGAAAGTCATGTTGCTAACGAAGATGCTGTGGCCCTCTCTGAGGGCTCGCTCGTTCTCCGTTGGGCTAGACTGCAACGTAGAGTCTTCAATACTACCATTCGTGATAACGTCGGCTACATCCTTCTCCTCCTGTTCCTCAGCGACACGTGCGGTCTGAGAGAAGTAGCGACCGAAAGACAGGGCGCTAATTGGCTGCGCGTTAGACTTGGTGATCTGCACAGCAATGGCGGCGACCTGTTGTCGAGGCGCAACGGCGACTCTCGAAGAGGAGCAAACTGCTCGGAGGGCTGCTCGGCGAACGCAATGCCTGCGGTGTCTCTGTCAATTGACGGTACTCCATGACGCAGAATACGAGGCGGAATTGGTGGGCAATGCCGGGGATATATATCTTACATTTTGAACTGATGTTAGGACACAGAGGATGCAGTGATTGATGTAGAAAGAGTCCTTGCGTATAATGCAGAGGAGCGTTGGAGTGCGTGGTGATGGAAGAACGGCAATGAAGGAATTGAGAAAAATTTCGGAACTGTGATAAGTAGGTAGAGAACGATATCATGGACGCGCTAACGAGGATAAAGTGGCACTAGGTGGGTGAGTTGTGGGTCTGTGGGTTACACTAGCAGAATTGAGGAAAAATTGGACAATCGATAAGATGGTCCTTCTTCATGCTTTGTAGGGTATGCATATACAGCAACTACGTAAGTAACTATGTACTCTAGGTGCCTAACACATACAACAAACAGCATAGGTATACATACATTCTGAACTATCATTACTAACACATTCAAAATACATAGGCAATGGTGAACGGCTACTGCCATCTAGATAAAATGTATATACGTAATGCGGCGACTCAACCTCGCTATATAGCTATGCAGTACAAATCTGGCTTCGTAGTTTTATCTTCCACCTAAATAACCTTCCAAGGCTTATGATCGAATTAGACATCTCGTCTTCATGACATTGTATCCGCCCAGTCGCTATACTTCCTTCTCCTTCCTCATGAACACAGCTGAAACATATTCTCATAGTCAACAGCATCTTGGTGCTTGGCCTTGATCATCCTCCGAGTGGTCAAATAGCCAACTAGGGTATATGCTCACTCCGAAATGCAGTCATACAAAAGAATCGAAAAGGGTATGGACAGCTATTACCGCCAGTCCTCTCCTGGTTGAATATCATAAGGACCCGTCAGAAAACCGTCACGCCTGTCCCACCATACCCATCACCCAGTCCCCTATCCTTTATACGCTTTTGATCTGCCCCAAAAGGAGGTCCGTCCTGGATCACCATCGACGCGGATAGTGTTCTACGACCCGGCGAGTAGTCGACCGCAACGGAGCCTGACGAATGAACCACCCGCCATTGCATAAACGCCCGGAATCCTTTGATGGATCCTGTCCCGACACTATTTTCAACATCCGGCAACCCCAAGGGCCAATTATTCCTGGCATGATAGCTTACCGGCTCCCGGTGCTGTTGTAATGGGTATCCTTATAATCGTAGTTTCTAATGTGATTCTTGATTATCAAGATCGATAACAAATGAAAATGATAATGAGCGAGCGCTGCCGATACTCGAAGCGATGATTCATTTAGAACCGATCCGTTCGAAATCCGTTAGGCCGTTGACCCTCATATTGTACGCCGGTCATGGATTCCGGTCCATTAGGTATATTGCCGCCCAAAGCTCGTAAAGGTGGTAGCTCCGGCCGAGATCCCCTTCCATAGGGATCCTGGACGTACGGGTCACCGGCGACTTGTTGAGCGGGCGTAGATTGGTTCGCCGCCCCTGATCCCGCGGCCGCACCATTGCGCAGCTGGCTGTTCTCCATCCGTAATCTATCCATCTCACGACGGAGCATTTCGGCTTCGGCAATACTATTTTGATAATGAGTAGACAATTGCTTGATGTGGTCAGCTTGTCGCTGGTGTTCTGTTATTGCTGCATTATTCGTTAGTATGCGCTTATAGGCCACGTCCTCGCCCGAGTACATACCTTTAGACAATATTTCCCATTTAGAAGCCTTTGATCCTCGTTCTTGTGGCATTAAATCACGTAATTGTTCGAATAGTTCCTTCATTTCTGTACGCCGCTTACGCTCGGCAAGTTTGTGGCTTACTCGAAGCTCAGGAGTTCGACTATATGGTTGCGAGCCATTATGGGGGCTAGATTCCTCGCTTTGCAAGTCGGACAGCTGTTTATGTTGGAGTGTGTGATGGTGAACCGTCTGAAAATCGGCAGAGTTGCCGGACAAACGCTGGAACTCAGGCCCCATCGCGTCTTCTAAACGCCGTTGCCCTGGTGGCAGTCGCGAGTCGGCTGTGAATTGGCTGCTTGCAATAGACTCGGCAACACTACTACGCCTAGAGTCCAAGAAAGTACCACTCCCGATGTTAGGAGGCACTCTCTGCATCTCATCCTCAGGGAACGCCCAGGCCTGTCCTTTCGTGGGTTCGGCAGCCCTCGCGACAGCACCAGTAGCGGGCCCTGTAATAGCCGGCGCGGTTCGTGCCTTGGGGTGACTTTCGGGTGTTCGTTCCACGCTTGGTTGATAGCCATTGGATATTCTATGCACCGACAAATGATCTAGACCGGCGCGTGGGTTTCTTTGCTGCACCAGACTTGCATGGATCGATGTCGTAGATTGGTTTGCGCTGGCGTAGGGTGACCCGCTTAATCTCAAGTCGCCGAAGCCCTGGTTAATCCTGCTGTCTACACTTTCCCGTCGCGAGTCTGGTCCTACACTCGTGGTCCCCCCTAGCACACCACTCGGCATAGAGTCTAGCGATGCGGGTCGGTCATAACGCATGCTCCCAGGCGACGTTGGAGATACCATTGAAGCAACACTCATGTTGCTCGACGGGGATACCAGTGGCGGCGGGATTGTTGTCGTTGTGGGGGATGGAGTCTTTTCATGGGCGGCATGGTAAATGCTAATACCAATGCCTGACGCCGCCGAGTTGTCTAGGAAGGCGAGTTAGCGCCACGATCTATCAATGTTAGAGCCAAGGGAAGCGATAGCCACACACGTTTACTCGAGGCGTCTGTGCTTGAATAGTATGCCGAGTCCCGATGGTCCTCGGGAGCATTCAGGACAGTAGCCAGTCCGGCTGGTAACTTCTGGGGAGCTGGTCGTTGTTCGATCGTCATGGTGAGTAGCTTGAGCGTTGCAAGTGCGCTACCACCAGAAATATACAGATAATTAATCAATCGTAGGCCGTGTATGGAATGTCGATTGTACCGGTCAGAGACGCTCTATACGATGTAGTACGGTCAAAATCATGGAGTCTTCGAGGCCGAGTTATACGACAAAACTTGCGCAGCCGAAACTCAGACAGAATGCGTGATTCTCGATCAGAACCAGGGAAGAATGGTAAGCAGTGGGTCTAAGCAGAGCATCGGTGGTCGACATCCAATTGCAACGAGGCGCAACTGGATCGAGGGCCGTGAACTCGAGGGCAGCGAAGTAGACACACAGGTATAGCGAGACCACAAGACAAGATGGAGGCGTTAAAAGAGAGGACTATGGCGGCGGTTGTCGCCAACAAAACTTCATACAGACATGGCTTGGAGGGGAATACGGGGGTTGAAGTGGTAGTAGAAGGTAATTATTGTTACAAAGAGGGCACCATAGGTAATCAGGAAAGGAGCATTAGAGAACTTGAACTAGTTAGGAGAACCCGAGCAGCTTCGACAGGGCAAGACAAGTGTTACTGGCCGCCCGCTGTGTGCGGCAAAGTACATCTGTACGGGCACAGCATGTACGCATACCTACATACCTATCGTAGTACCTTTGGTAGTAGGTGGGTAGTAGGGAAACAGTGGGAGGCGGGCAGGTAAGTAGGTACCCAGGCCCCTACCCATAGCCAAGTACAGATACAGCACGCTCAGCAAGTATGCTGCACAGCATACTGCAACTAATACACTAAAGAGAACGTGGGCAGGTCCACCTAGGGTTGGACAAGTACTATGTATACCGTATGCGTATTGCGAGTGCTGGTAATAAGAGGTATCTTGTGCAGTACCGTACCCTACAGTGGCCCAGTATCTAGTGAGAAGTACTGCACTAACAGCAAGGGTCTGAGATCTCGGAACTCGAAATTACAATCCGATCCCTTCTAGGTAGGGCTCTGTAAGGGAACGAGACTGAAGATGGCAGGAAGGGGCATGAGAGCGAGCAGGAACGTGGAATAGAGGCAACTTACTAGGATGGCCGCACGCACACTACAACCCAGGCACCTTACCCACTTCAGTTCATCCGCGATGGCTGCAAAGTAGCAAGACTTGTTGGAGTACACGACCAGGGTGCGGCCACATGTAGTGATGCCTATTCAGACAAATGCGTCGGGCTTTTACCCACAGATCGTCGCATGGCGACGTCCAGGACGAGGGGTCTTGTGGGCTAGAAAATACCTGCGAGCTAAGTATGCTCAACTCGCGAGCCCACGCTTGCAGGCCACCAACCACACCGCAGAAGAGAGCCGTTTTGGCTGGTTCGGAAGCGCTCGTTCCCCATAGCGCGCGTGGCTTCGCAAGGTACTCGAAACCTGAAGACACAGTTCCCCAGCACTATCCCTGTCTATGCAAGAGAAAAGCGGACCCCGCGCCGGGGTCCCATCAGCAGCATGGTCAAGTACCGGTACATATTCGCAGTGAAGCATGGCAGCATGGTTATCATCCTTCGGGGAAGAACAGAGCTGTTAGTGCAAGGGCTTGGCTACCCACCACCTTCATCCAAATCAGGCATGACATTGAGACACAACTTGAACCTAGTGTACCTAAGTTAGCCCAGCCAGACGTAGCCAGGTTCCGGGCAAAAGCCGGGAGGTAGGACACAAACACAAGTAGACAGACATCTTAGTTCTTACGGGAGGATGTCCTCAGTAGTGAAGGGCCTAGGTAATAGCACCGTACCGTGTGGTGTATTATTATAAGCACCTGCGTAGGTAGATATCTACAGTACGTGTAGATTACGCATAGGTACAGTAGGCAGGCCATCGGTCGTCGTAGCGCGCGTAAACTAAGAAGTAAGCCCGGTATCTAGACCAGAGCTTACCTAGGTAGGTTGGAATTTTCCCTTTTGTGCCAAGGTCGGACAGACCGACCGGCCAAGTTTGGCGCGTCTATTTGACATCAGTGAAGCCCAAAGGATCAAGCGCAAGGGAGTTTCTGAAAATCCCATATTCCCATATTCCAACAACAACTCGGCAGAGCCGAACAGTTCGAGCGAGATACGTAGGTAAGTAAGCATTCAGGAGCTTTGACAGTGTGCGTGCTGTATCTAGGGATTATTAATCTCAACAAGCGCCAACGAACTCGGGCAATTGAAGCGAAGAGGGTCTGCGGCTTTTCGCGAGTAAAACACATCGTGCTATGCAAACACCCGGTAGGCATTGCCTACCTTGGAGCTGGGAAACCGTCTGTTAGGTAAGACAGGAAACCTAGGGAGAGTATAGATCATACAATAGAACGATAGTTCTACAGCACTAGTCCCGTCCGTGCTCTAGATAGCCAGGCAATGCCTAGCAAATATACCCCTCTACCTCTATAGATAGAGTTCCAGTTTTGCAGCAATGATAATACACAGATAATAGCCACTAAACGAGTGCACTACAGTACCTAAGGTAAAAAGAAGGGCCTTAGGGTAAGGAAGTCTCTTATCTGTGTAAGCGACTGCTGGTAAGCGCATATGTGTATGGCAATTAACTATTAACCACCTAGGTAGATACTTACCTAGGGCACTCAGATCCAGCTCCGTACCGTACAGTATGAAGACACTATATATTTTCAAGGGGCGGGAAACGAGTGTCTAACGAACTGGGTCCAGAATACCGATACCCCTCTTTTCAATCGTTGAGTGGTGGTGTTGTAGTTGCAGTGATGTTGTCCTCGATGCAACGCCGAGACCTCTCTCACACCTCACCATGTGGCCTGCATATCCTCATCAACATGGAGGTGCATAAACGCACGGGCTGACACGAGGAGGGTTGCCACTCGAGCCACTGTATCAGTTGCAAGTATGCACTGTATCGTGATGTGTGATGCGTGATGTGTGTTGTGTTATGTGTTGTGTATAGGTGCAGTCTAGATAAGTATATAACCATGTAAGTAGATATGCGTCTCCCTTCCTCATTTCTTTCACATTACCTTAGAAGTAGGTATCTGGCAAACGGCTGTCTACTGTATATATGTAAGTTCAGTAAGGTAGTGTGATGCCTAACTGTCACATCTACAACTTATACAAGCTGACCTACAGCATCCATAAGCTAAAGTATTTAGATCAGCTCTTCTTACGTTGCATACCTAGCGCTTTTAGGCCTATATTATGTAGCCACGGCAACATCTATCTAGTATCCATTTTACTTACCACGTGTTGTAATAACTATGCCGTTCAAACCAGCTTACATACATGTACTAGTCTAACTTATTACTGGTAGCCATAGGTAATCTTCTTTCTACTTAGTACGTATAAGTTGCTTACTTGTCTTTCCGAGTCGAAAGGCTCTCAATGGCTAACATAGTGCCACGGCGCTTACACTCTCCGCAATGTGCCATCGACCTACATCGTAGGACAACCAGCCTACCTACCCGCCTGCATAGCTGGGTTTCTCCGTATATAATCCAGCTACCACCTACTTTTTTCTTCATTATACTCGGGTGGGAGGGAGGTTTGGTACTTTTATCATGCCGTACAGCATACTCATGCGTACTTACACGCAGCGCCTACCTGGTAATTGATGGGGGCCGGGAGTGTGGGGGACCCGTCCGCAGATATCTACTTCCGCATACTAGTACTAACTCTATCCACTACAACTACAACTACACTTAGGTATGCTAGGCACACGGTAGGTGGGTATGTAAGTATACCTGCCTAGTACAGTTGCATCCCCATCGCCTTGCAGTACGCGCGCATTCCAATATCTACTACTACTTAAGTACTTACATACATAAATTACAACACCACCCAGATACACTTCAATACACTTCTCACACTGACACAGATTCATGTAGGTGGCTATCACACCTCACTTAAGCGCATGGACAAGTTGTTTCTTCTTGGATCCCGTGACGGACCTGTTCTCAGAATAGATGTTCATCGCCCCCCATTAAAATAGGCATCAGAAACCTACGACCTGATCGAATGCGACAGAACACCCTTCCTTTAGTTCTGACCAGATCGATCGCTGGTTCGCGGGTGCCTGCCTACATGCGTGCGCCGCCTGAGGGGAGCGTGTGACAACCGCAGATGCCTTTTTGCAGAGAGAGGGATTCCCTTCGCTTCGCTTGAGGCGGGGGGCAAGAACTTTCAACCCGACAGTCTGTTCTGTCTCATGGACTGGCGGGCGGGTGGTCGCCGCTTCAACCCATCAGCGACGGGTCACTACTTACGTACATACCTAAATGTATGTATGTACAATACCTACGCTACGTCTCCCGCCGCCCTGTGGCCTGTGGTCAGCACCGAGGCCTCGGGCATTCCAGCCTTCTGACCCAACCCCAGATGCTGACGGCTTAGCTTTAATGTCACTCACTGATCTTACCGCCCCAAGTCGGGTTAGTAGGTACCTATGTTGAGGGGGTATTCTCGTTACATTCATATTCATGACCTGCCAACGTACATATATATATATATTGTTTCTATGTAAGTATGTTCATGTGAGTGATGAGAGAGAGCGCCTTGTTGTCGGATTTGCGCATTAGGACGAACCTTGACTATCCTGTCCTACCAAACGTGCTACCACCCACATCGCCAACGGTTATGGATTCATGTGCCGAGCGTCTGGCATGTTTTCTGCAGTGCCTACCCAGGTACGTAGGTGGTTTTCCTTGCAGAACCAGGTAGACATGTCGTCAGCACGTAGCGGGATGAACTGATCGAGTGACAATGGTGGGGTGCATGGCACAATTCTTCAGAGTGCTACATAATATCTGCATCGGTCGGGCATATGTGTGACATGACATGGGATAGCCTATGTGTGTATGTATGTCTGTATGTAAGTACGTAGCATGCTTTGTACGGTAGTACTGTGCAGGTCGGTGCTTTTTTCCCTAGACGTGTTTCTTATCTCCATTTATCTACTTGTGTGTAAGTCGATTCCAGGTAGGTAAGTATTTATTCCGAATTTCACATGGACCTAACTTCCAATCCATACAAAGTATCGATATTTTGAGACTACTACATACCTAGCTAAGTATGTCAGCGGGTGTTTCCTATGATATTCCCAACACCTACCGACTGACAATGCAGTTGCGGCGCCATCATACCTATCAAGCACATAGTAAGATTTTTTTACTTCGTGCGTAAAGCTGCACCTCATTTCGGTGTGATAGGTACAGCTAATCAAGCGTCGGCACTTGAGAAAAGATTCCGCAATGGGCGTCAGCCACTGTCTACCCTACAGTACATTACATGGCCATAACCACGGAAACACCTCGCGTACCAGGTAAACTTTTCCGTTTCGCACAGCGGGCTTGCAGGACAACCGTACACCAGGTAATATGTAATAGGTTGAGTACCCATGTTCGTCTGTCTCCCTTCCTACAAGTACATACTACAGTATACCTACGATCTATGTGGTTATCTAGATAATCTCCCGACATTGTTTCTCGCCCCGACGAGGATGCTGCTGAAGTTGCAATTATACACGAATAATTAGTAGGTATCAGAACCCCGAGACATCACTCCAACTGTGCGACTCAGCCGAGGGATGATACGCATCCTCGGCGTCAAGAGATGCCTTCGAAATACCGCGTACATACGGTCCAAGAGCCTTGACTTCAAGAAGTTCAGCCACAGTACTTACTTACTCCAATGCAAAAAGCAACACGATCGAGGATGATCACCAGTTTAAAGTCTGCAAATCGGATGGCAGGGCATAGCTAGATAGAGGGACCATGCCTACACTGGATAGTGTGGTGCCCACCAATGCCACGTTCCAGCGACCAACCAACACTACCATCTACCGTATCCGCACGATCCCTGCGAAGGCTCTCACCCTCCTCTACATAGTACAGTAGGTATGCACACTAGTGCGTACACTTACCCTTCGCTACGACGCTACTACGCTACCTACTGTACATACAGTACCTACACGTACGCATGTGCGTACATACATACAAGTTGTGTGTCGTCTAGCGCCCTCCCCGTACCGGTACTTGACTTGTGTGTGCCACGGGTTGAATCGTGGATTGGACTGGTGGTCGGGTACGCTGCGCCGCACCAAGGCAGCGGGCCAGCGGCAGAGTTCTCGGTGGTTCTCTTCATCTCATTTCGGGAGTGAGATCCAAGCCCTAGCCTGCCCTAGCTTAGGGTCTTCCCCATGTTTCCTGGTCGAATTATCATTCGCCCGCGGCCGCACTCAGATCTGACATTGCGCAGGACACCCCGTGCCCTTTCCAGGGATGAGGCTAGGACACCCTGTTTCGCGTGTGAAGTCCTTTATTTTTTTTTCCTCTCTTTCACTTCTTTACTGCCTACATATGCGTATTACAATAGGAACTTCTCATACGGTACTGTACAGCTGTTGGTTGGCGTATCGTATATTCGACAGGACTTTGTCAGTCAGTCAGATCCTGTCCTAAGAAGTCATACGATTCGGATTACGGTAAGCCCTCCCCGAACCAGAGCCCATTCAGGCTTCTACGCTCTCTACAGCGTACTGTCATTCATAGTTTAACCCAGTTGAGTAATCAACCGTGTTCTGTACATACATACATATGTAAGTATGTATGGATGTACTGTACGGAATGGTCTACCAAACCGTATCAGGGAATGGCACCGTATCAAGCACGAGCCACCGCAAATCACTTATTACTCGCAGGACACCGAAAAAAAAGGCTCGAATCCTATCCAGCGTTTACCGCGTGGCTTACTATGAAGGGCAGTTGAAACGTTCTTGGCGCCATTATGATTCCCTTCTTACCCTAGTGACCAAGGATTTCTTTTTCGCTCGGAAGCGGAACGATGCCCTACATCGTAACGTTAGTCATGCTGTACATGTAAATTCTAGGTCTCTTTCTGACATTTTAGGATTCAGGAATGCGCAATCGTTTCTGCGCGCTTCGTGAGACCGGGCTTACCTGACCCAAGAACAATTACCTGAATAGAACCCTGATCTACAAATTTTCACATGACACCGCGGCAATTGCGATTCCTTCTCTGAAAAGTTGGCGATCTCCGGAGAAGCTTATTCAGTTTTAAGCGCCGCTCTTATCCCCTGACATTACTACGCTACACTTACGTCGTGATATAGTACATGGTAGGTGTTAATCCGGGTTTGCGATTTTTTTTCAGTAAGAAGTGAATGATTTGGCAGGGTTCCTCCACACTACAAACGTTGGTTCAATGTTGGTAAACGCCTCGTTAACTCCTCCTGATTCCAGCTCCGCAAATGTCAATCGCGCGACGTAAGTGTGAACCCCAAAAACAGCCGTTGAGCAGATAAATACCTAACATAGGCACCTAATTAGCCTTAATTAATACATAGTATGGCGAACGGCCAGAGCTAAGCAACCACACTAAGAGCACACTTTGTCATACGAAACACGTGTAAGGTATGTAGGTAACGTGAGCTAATCTTACTAGTCGCCGCTTATAGTCTGAAGCTAGTTCAAGTGATCAACTGCAACGTGCCTTTTATCGATTCAGAGAAAATACACTATCGGCTGACTACAGTGGTTCTAGTTTTCGGTAGAGCGGTAACTGGCGCAAAGCTACTCGCGTTTGAATATAGCGAGTCAGTGTAGGTATTGAGAAAACAGCGTCGAGACCCAAGAGTCAGAAACGTCGATAAATCCAGTGCGCCGGAACGCATGTAGGTAAAAAGTTTCACAATCTAGGTGCCCAGGGTACTTGGCGTTACATTAAATTACCTGGTATGCAACATCGTGTAACCTGATGACGGAACAATTCATCTAAGGTGGTACTTAATGTATGTAAACTCTCGATTGAGGCGCCCTTTCGTCTGATACCGAGCGGTTACGGCAGGCAGGCACTGTATTACACCCATCCAAAAGTATAGCTAGAGGTATCTACCGAGAATCCCAAAAGCAATCAGTCACCAGACGCCAAGAACATGATGCAAGACAGAGTTTGCGGGGTCCCGTTTTGCTTTTGATGAGTGGTATCACTAGTGAGTCTACGGCGGGATGACTATCTACTTACCATTACAAAAGCGAATCGAAAATGTTCCAGGCTGTTCGTATGTAAACTATCGTAACCTACACAGGCACCTCCATAAGATTTTAGTATACCTACCCATACGTAGGTAAGCAGATAGGTGATGAATGTAGTTGCGTAATTAATGTAGTGAGGCTGTTGTTATATGTAAGTACTACCTTAGGGAGTTAGCATAGTAGTCCAGATAAGTCAGATCACGTCCCTGCCAAGTCCTGCTCCCCCAGATAAAATCTAGATGCCTACATACATACCTAAGGTAGCGTAGGTACTCCTGTAATGCAAATTCCAAGAGACTGGTTTTGGGGGCGGCAAAGTGTAACCCGGGAAACGCGGTGATCGGCAAACTAGGGAAACTACCCGAAAATACTACCGAAACTATAGCGTGATAGCGGTCGACTATCGAAAGCATCATTCTCCCGATGAGTGAGTGTGTGCCAGTCGGGCGGCAGTCAGTCAGTCAGTCAGTTAGTACATACTTACTTACATAGGTAGCCACTTATGTATAATATCTCGGGACTAATGACATGACATCGCTGTCCTTGATTTCTTCCGAAACAACTCGCCAAAACCGAACGAGTCGTCTGACTTCCGAAATACCTACCTACTTGACCTTACACATATGTATGTGTACACCAACGACCGACCTGTCCCATATGCCTAACATCACAGGGGCCGTCTTCATAGAAAAAAAAAAAGGGAAGGGTGTCACAGTTACCGCCACAACCACGTTTCTCAATGCGCGCCATCGTAGGTATGTCTTGTGCGTCGTGTTCTGTCGGAAACGTCGTGCAACCAACCACATAATAGGAATGACTGCTAAGACGCCATACACCAACCAACGAACCTAATACCTACAATCCCCATCGATACAACCGTTATTGGTCCCGTGCCACTCGCCAGAATGGTCTCTAGGTGGACAGCGCTAGGAACCAAACTCCCTAAAAAAAAAAAAAAAAAGGCTATGAGACGTATACACTTTCGATCTTCTGTGGTGTAGCTCTACCTACCTACAGTAGAACTAGAGGGGAGCGGAGTGCCACTATAACCTGCTAGTGTCAGTGTCCTCTGCATGTGCGGCGTCAATGGCCCGTTCAGAAGCCCGTTGGTGGCTTTTTATTTCTCTAGCCAGTCTCTACCTGATCTAGGTAGTCAGGTCTCAACACTAGTCTTCCGGTTCCCGGGGCGGCTGCACTGGAGATCACTTTTAGAGACATGGGGGGGCGGCCACCATACAGCATAGTAACCAACCCTTCAATTGCCTATCTTCACTGTCATGTCAAGTGTAGGTACATAGATAGGTAGGTAGGTTAGGTAGGTTAGGTACTTCCTAATCGCCGGACCGCCCCCAATTTTTTCTTCGAGAGCCGAGTTCTCATGACACAACAACGGCCACCATTTTGCTCTTTAGGTCTATCTACTGACTATTCAGAAGAAGCGCCGACAATACCTAGAAGGAATGGATCGGCGACAGAACCTAACCCCGGGCCAGCATCTCCCCGCCATATCCCTTTGAATGCCCCTTCGGCATAGCGACTTAAAAGTGGAATACCGGGGCTTTTTACATATGCGAGATAAGCCAATAAAATCATCTTCCGAGCCTCATATTATTGTTTTATTGGGTAAATATCGTTATGCAAGAAGCCCCAGTATCCCACTTTTTAAGTCACTATGCCGAAGGGGCATTCAAAGGGATACCGAGTGCTATTTCGAGTCAGCCGCACACTATCTCACATGGGCATAAGACACGCAGAAGTGACAGAGCAAAAGTTGTCTGTCGGGCTGCGTGTGTGTGACCTAAGTACGCCCAGATTACAGTAGGTACTGTACGTGTACGGTATGCGAACAGAACGATAGCGTGTGAATAGGCCTGCATACTAAGTACGCCTTCTCCCCTTGCAGCAGAAGGACAGTACAGGACAGCGTACTAGGTAGGTAGTCAAACGAGATGCCAAAATGCGAAGCTACA
The DNA here is from genome assembly GCA_029590625.1 of Lasiodiplodia mahajangana. Taxonomy (NCBI): domain Eukaryota; kingdom Fungi; phylum Ascomycota; class Dothideomycetes; order Botryosphaeriales; family Botryosphaeriaceae; genus Lasiodiplodia; species Lasiodiplodia mahajangana. The sequence goes on from JAPUUL010000817.1 coordinate 13,615, forward strand.
TCATAGGATCGAAAGCTGTTGGCTTTTGGGGGCACACATGTTACCAACAACGCCGTCTTCTTC
>JAPUUL010000818.1:0-13663 GCA_029590625.1 Lasiodiplodia mahajangana
GTAATTCATAGGACGGAAATAATTGGAATTCCAAATGGCCCAAACCTGGGACGGTTGAGTAATGTAGCTGGAGCTGGCGCTGCGTACCGCCTATATACCAACAGATAGGCAAGTAAGCGGCCGTATGGTGGTATTTCATTAAAAATGAGCTACAGGGAGGAGCCGTGTCTTTGGGAAGGGATGCAGGGAGAAACCTAAGCAGGTGGAGATTCGACTCGACAGAGGATGAATGAGATGGACAGTACGAAATGGGCAGGGCAGGGCAGGGCAGTGAGATGGGTCTAGCAAAGAGCTGGGGGCAGCGGGACTTGCTAGCCGCACCCAGATCGATACACGACAAAGTATTCACTTTGTATCCCCGAGTACCGTCGTGTAATAGCAGCACTACAGTGTATGCCCGTCAGACCATTCACTCAACGTTTGCCGTACTGGACAATAGGTACTGTAGGTGGTAGGTCTGCGGCTTGTTGCACATGCTGTTCCAGGTTCTGGCCTTCAGCTAAATTCGGTGACGGGTAAATACAGGACAATAACAATAAATGAATGAGAGGAGGATGGAAGGTGGCCGGTTGGTCGGCTTGATCCGGGACCCCCTAAATATGTCGACTTTACCGAGCTCCGTAGATCATACCACTGGATAGGCATGTACCACTGGGACACCACTGGGAGACACAGGCCCTTATGTGCATCTGCAATAGCCTACCTAGGTGTGTAGTGGTATGCCCGCCCAGTACAAGGACGGACTCAAGGAGGCCAGCTCTTCAAAAGGGATTGTCGCTCATACCTACATACAGAAGCACGTATGTATGCTGTATGCCGGCGGGGGCTGACAAGGAGAAGCCAAAGGATTAGATCAGCACAGTTGCACGACGATGATCAGTAAGCGTGTAGGTAGGTTAGGTACAATACTGTACCTAACCCAGGTACCTATCAGTGTCCAAGTCAACTCAACCGACCCAGTCTGGAGTCTGGGGAACTGCTGCACAGTATGTATGTAACAGGCCCCTCAAATAGTGATGGACACGATCAACCCCCCCCTTGTCTACGGAACACCGAACACCGCGCTGCTGCGGTGTACTCTATGTACTGGCAAGTACAGGTAGAACTTACACGATGGGCGCAATGACAATGGGCTAGACGAAGCGAGGAGATCAAGAAGCGAGCGCTGAGGCGAGACCTAACGGCGGCGACAGGTTGATGCGCCTTGTAGTGGAATGCTCGGATAGCCTGGATGTGATTCTTGTTGATTTTAACTGCACTGGGCAAGGTGCCGACGACCAACGATGGTCTTGGAGTTCTTGGGTTCCTTGGGCTTCCCTAGGCAATTTTTTGAAGCCTTGGCAAAGAACTAAGGACCCAGGTACCCAGAGGCTAGACGGATACTTCCATGATGGCGTGCTATGACCGGAATATAGAGCTGTAGATGGTAGGTGAGTCCTAGGTAGGTAGGTGAACAATAAGGCTGGGATTAAAGCGAGTAAGAGGCGCGTTGAACCGAAGTTACCTAATTTATCGTCGTCGTCATTATCCGCGCGCAAACAAACGGAATCGATCGATAAAGAATAATGAAAAAAGGGTGGTCGATGCTACGTTGTTCAAGCATCAGAGTGCCTTTCCCTCGTACCAGGTTAAGTCCAAAAGGTCGAAAAGGACACGCTCACAGGGATCCAACGTTGCTTGGGGCAGGCTTGCGGTCCCAGAATGGCTGCTTCTTGGCCAATCAGCCCATCTCTGTCTGCAGTTCCTCAATCCTTGCCGGATTCTGTAGTCTGTAGGCGACCAGGGTTGCCTCTACCTGGCGCTGCGGTATGTACAGCAGTAGCGCAGAACTGTAGCGTACAGCACACTGGTCGGGGGCATGGTCAGTGCAACTGCTAGAGTCAACGATTTCCCATTTTGGCAAGATCCTAGCTTTAGAGATATATTTTTAAGGCTGGTTTTAAAAGCTTTATATTATACTATATTGCATATTACCTTGTATTTTTGTTTTATTTTAGCTATTTATATTAACTAGGGTATTAGTAAATTATATTTTTATAGAAATATAAAGTTAAAATTAATTATAAAAAATAAACTAGTATTTTATTAATAAAAATTACTTATAGTAATATTAAATAATTTAAAAAATAAGTTTTAGTTATAAAAAAAAAGGTANTAAAAAAAATCTTATATATATAAAAGGATCGGTTAAGCCATTTTTTATCCGATTCCTGCTTATTGGTCTACTTATTTATGACAATTGTCGTATTTGTTCCTGCTGGTTCAAGACAAATGAGGCATATAAGCCCAAAGACTTGACGGACGATTTGCAGGTAGGAATAAAGGCTGCCAAAATGGTTATATTTTAGGCATGTAAGCTTAAGGGAGCTGTTGTTTCCAACACATTCGCCGCAAAGGACCTAGTTATTGATCAGCACAATCAAAGTTGATTTTGTTGTTTGCTTACACATCTGCAGTCATTAAAGACAAAGGCTCTGCTTTCAAGGTCTCCTCCTTTGCCTAAGACATTTGGACATAGGCAACAGTGTTCTTGGTCAACTGTAAGATTGACGATAGATCTGATAAGCTTAGGAGGATTAAATGTGCTGCTTTGTGGGGACTGAAGTTCCCTTTTAATCCCAACATTGGGTTCTGTTGAAGCCATAACACTAGATGAGATATCTGTGCATAATTAGTGATGATCATTTTTTGTTGATATATATCTTACCTTTTAGGTTTTCAAGCTATGGAGAGATTTGAACTGCGAATTTGTTGCAGTTTTGGAGGAACTTTGAGTCGATGAGATCTGTTAGTTTTGCTCTTACCTTTGGTTTCTTGGTGCTGTTACATAAAACCATTCCTTCAGTCCTAGGTAAATGCGTTGTTCCTGTGGGAGGTTTTATTCTTCGGCAGATTTTGGTTGTGAAGTCTTCCAAAAGAGGAATGTGGAGCGTTGTTCCAACAATGATGACCGCATTGATATTTCGACGTAGATCCTCTTCAAACGCTTTCATGATCTGAGGATCAGCTCTGTCACTCTCACTGTATAGTAACACGTCAGGTTGAAGAAATCCCACGCTGTGAAGTCTCTTCCTTTCTTGGGACCGTTCTTCATTGTTCTTGTTGCATACCGGGCATTGGGTACCCAGCAACTCCCGCAGTAACTGCTTCCGAACTGAATCTCGATGCAAATGGAACTGTGGAGAGCCACAACGATGAACCTGGTCAGGTTGATGAGGTGATCGATAGGCCTTCAGTGAAACCTTCACAACGAAAAAAACGTGGCCACTATCCAGTCTTGAAGAGGGGCTCCGGTCTGTCACGGGCTACTTTTGGACAACGAGGCAGTAGCACAATGCCTATGAGGACATTGCGAAACGCAACTTCTTTACAGCTTTCTCAATCGTCCAAGCCCAGAACGGATAGCGTGGCTTGGCTTTGCACCTCAGGAACATCTTTTCTTGGAACAAAGGCTAGAGATGGAACTGATAAGAATCATGAACCTAGCACTAGTATGGCTTATCAGATAGTCGATCTCATACATTATCATGTGCCAGGGGGCTCGTCGATTGTGACAGCAACTGTGCGCTGCAGTGAGTCGAATCTGCCTTTCAATCCCATCGCCCTGTATCACAAGCTCCTCGGCGGTGAAGGCAAAGTCATCTGTATGACACAGTTGTCACCAGACTCATGGATGCTGGTTGGGCACCAGTACAACAATGGTGCTCCAGGCGCATACAACCGCGAAGGCTCAATGCTGCATAACACGGACCGGACAAGCAGTCCCCTCAGCAAGGCTACTAGTGATCACCTCTACCACATAGACGACAATGGGGACGCAGAGTACAAGAATAGAGAGCAAAGTGATACGCACTCTTCTCGGCGGACATGCGCGATTACTCGCGTACGTTAAAATGGGTATGGACTGGAAGGACATAAGTGAGCGTTTCCCATACCGAACCCCAGGCGCGATACGGACGCATTGGCACAAACTTCAAGGCCCCCAAACTCGAACCTCTCGAGGCCAAAGGCGCCGCTCTTGAAGTTTCTCAGACCGAGATAATAGTAGATGTTGATCTAGATATCACGGAAAGTAACACAACGAATAGGATTTAACCCAGAAGGTGATTCTGGAGCGTAAACGCTTCCCAGATCTTTTGTAACAATCAGAACTCTAATATTTATGAAGCTTAGCAGCAAATAAGTTCGCACAGAACCCTTAAATAGTAGTCATAACAGAAGCAGTGAAATCGTCAATAGCGTGTGCTGCCTTCAGCTTTCATGGCGAGTTTCATCAACAGCGTCCTTGACAGCTTTCCTTCGTGGTCGTGGCAATATACGGGTACTCTCCGCCGATGAGCTGTCAAACTCTTAGAGAATGTTTTAAGCTATTCAACAAGAGCTCAGAATGTCACTGTTAGGCCACTTCCATCAAACTCCAAACTATTGCAACAACTAGAGTCACATCATCCTACGGAAATGGTTTACCGAATTCACAGAGACAGAATAACAGCCAACCAGATACTAAGGCTACTACTTCGAATATCTGTCAAGAAAAATGATCAAAACGGGCCTAAGTCTTCTATGCACTTTGTCTGCAGTAAATGTATCTACAAATGAAAATGTGCCACAATTATGCACTTGCTGCATGCTTTGCACATCTTGAGGTTGCCTTATGAATGTAACGAGGCGCGCATCATGCATGACATCACTAGCGTCCCAATGCCTAAATCCTGCATGGTAGGGCAGCACAATATGTGGGCGTGGAATCTGCCCATTCACTCATGACTCATAGCCTTGCTAATTCTTGGCAATTATGGCATCAATAAAGTTGTGATAGGTTTCTTGGTAAAAGCCTGATTAATAAGTAGATTCAGTAGGTCTTGCGCACTTTGGCAATCGGTGTGTATGATGTAACACGGCTGGTCAGAGGGCTCAACCATTTAATTCTCTCCTGTGGTGCCTCACGCATAACAACGTGCCACAAAGCACATATTTCATAAATGCTGAATTGCAATTGTGTTTGATTCAGTGTTCATGGACTACAAATGGACTATGCTCAAATTGTGTCACATGGTTGTGTCCTGACTTAAAACGCTCCGCCATAGCCCCACCGAGGGGTTGCCAACCGAGACTCGGGCATCAACGCTTTCGTGCCCTGTGTGCTTCGCAACATCCATACCCGCTACTGCGTTTCTTTAGAAAGTGAGGTCGCCTGCAATTTTTCAGTCGAATACGATATGATCTTGGCTTAAGCTACTACTTTCAACGATTGCTCACCCAAGTCCTTGCGAAAGGCGAGCACGTTGCTAGCCGCTCTATTCTCTCTCAGCTTGAACCCGAATCTACTCCATCCAGAGACTTGTTTGGCGCCATTTCTTAACCTGAGGTTGTTCACTCGACAAGAGACCGTAAGATTACCTCACGGGTTGAAGAGCCATTCTGAGTGAGTTACAGGTCCTCTGCTGCGAATTCTCGAAGACGATAGAAGTGATCTGTAATGTCAGGCACAGTATGTTCAACCTCCATACTTGTCCAAAGCGTGTAAAATTGACTCAAGAACTTCTAGGTTGGAAGTACGACTATGGAAGCAGATCTCGACTACATACGCGGTTGCATATTTGATGCGGAAGACAAAGACAGAATCATAAAATTTAGGGGTGCATTTATCAGGACCCTCTAGACTGAAGGGCGGTACTGCGCGGAGCGCAGTGGCGTATATAGGGTCACATATATACGCGAACGCGAAATGAATCTGATAATAGGACCTGGAATGTGACTGACTAGAAGGAAGAGAAGTGGTGGAAGTGGTGGTGGTGTAGGTGGGTGGTGTAGGTGACCTACGGTCACCTGACCTGACCTGAAACCCCTATGACGTAACAGCATTGATTAGGATATCAAAGAGAGATACCACGCCGTTAGTTAACCTAAGGGACATCAAACAGGCTGCTGAATATCGGGTTCCTGCTGGCTATGAGGTTGAAGTAATAGATGGCTGGGCAAAGCTGACCAAGTCCGCTGCAGTTTAAGCATTTCAAGCATTTGGAGACCTTTTCTTCGTCCGACCCATATATTTACCGAGATATCTTCATTTTCTCCCGATGGAATTAGGATAGCTAGACATTCTGTTGTCGATTCCCCTAGCCTTCCTTCCATTTCCCACTGATTGCTCGCCTGGATTGCATCAGAGAGAATGTGTTCCAGGAGCGGTATGTCACTTCTAGGAGTTTTCGAGAACATGTACTAAATCTTTATAATTGTTGTTAGTGCCATTTTATCATCGATACAACCATACTCACGTTGTCTAATGCCTGATGCAACTCTAGTCTTTGAGTGACTTGATATGTTGTGCACCCGTCTACTCTCTACTTCAGAACCTTGAAATAATGAGTCAAGTTGGTCAATTTCACGCTTAGACTGTTGAGATACCTTGCTGGGCTTCTGCGATAGAGTTGTGGTAAGATTTTTGTAGTGCTGCTGCAATGAGCCATACTTTTATAGTTAATGAGTCGAAAAATGCTGCTTACATTCACTGCGTTTCCGCTTCCTCGGTCATAGATTGATGTGCGCTAACACGAGTCAATTCCCTGAGCATGCATGAATCTAGGCAGGATAGATGAACATTTTAAAAACTCTTTGTACTTCTCTTCGTCTTCTGGATTGAGCTTGGTGTTCACAGCTTTATCGATGTTGTCGCAATAAAGATACTGAACCAGGTTGTGCTGTTGTACAAAATCTTCTACATTATCTGCCAAGAAATCGAACTGCGGCTGCGGTAGGTCCAGTATGTTTTTAATCTTGTGGGATAAACCACAAAATATTAATGAATTGCAATCAAGGTTCTGTAGCCGCATACACTTTTCTGATGCTCTGGTTGAGCGCTCAAACACGAATCTAAGGAAGTGCTTAACCCTAGTAGCTTGCTGGTTGGGAAGGACTTTGTCGCTCGAGTGTTTGCGCAGTATATCTGCTGTCTCGCGTAATATCTTCTGTACTTTCACTTGTATTTGAAGTTGGTTTAGCCTCTGTATGATTCCATCGATATTCCCTTGGTCAGCAACGTTGCAGTTCCAGAGGTCCTTCTCGAAGTTGTCCAAGTTGAGCTCAATTTCCAACAGGGAGCAGGAAGACATTGTTGATCTGTAGATGCGAGTGGGTAGAAATTTATTCCTCAGGGGAGGGGCGGGGTGGCTAGCATAAGAACGTGCAGCAAGACCGCAGCCTGGTGTCATGGGTAGTGCGATCCCAACCACTGCACTAGGGGTCGGCAGGCTTAAATATCTTCCCCGAGCTATGTGCGTTGGAAATTAGCCGCACAGGCTTATGACGCTAGCGAAATATGCCCTGCCCTGCGTGCACAGAATTGCTACTCGCCATGGGCAGCAGAAGCTAGGCGCACTGACCGTTCTGCACTACTTGCTTCGAGATTGTCCTCTTTTGTAATACTCAGCATCCATAGGCCATCAAACGATCATTTGCATAAGCCTCACGACAATGGGGCTTGTAGTGCTCACAGCATTTTCGCCTAACAGCCGCATGCTAATATACCAAGACTCCCAGTTTTGAAGAAGCGGCGGTGTATAATTGAAATTGTCACTGGTATGCAGACCTGACAAAGAATCGTGCAGACCCAGCCTGACGTTCGTAGCAGCTGAAGATTGATTGAAGCCGAGATCCATCTTCTCTAAAGCCCCTTTGCATCTCCAAGCGTTTCCTAAAAGAGCTGCCATCACTTCCCCTGATAAGGACCATCATCACCTCACGCGACTGACCTGTTAGACGAACCTAAACCATCAACACGCATAATGTACCTGTCCAAGAAAACACCCATAGATAAACGCCGTAAAAGAAGTGCATGCAAGAAACAAGGATGCTGTCTCATATGTAGTGGCCTTAGACAAGTCTAAGTCAATGTGGATCCTTTAGGATTGGGATGATCTCTCGGATCGCTAGCGAAAGCGGTCACCCACATGCACCTTCGAGAACGCAATGATGTAGAACGAATCCTTGTACGCAATGCTTCAAGCTAAAGCAATACCAAGAGTCATTTTGTCTGCAGGCCTCTTTTTATATCACCGCTCCCACAGCAGCACTAGATAGAAACGGACTGGTAAGGCAATATCACAAGCGAGAAGAACAAGAGAACGGGTATAAAGGATTGCGATAGACCTTCGGTCTTCCCTTCTCTACCATTCTAGCTATTCCTCCACTCACGTACGCTTTAAGTGCAGATTCATCTAACACACCTCTTTGAGGCCCAGTCCATCTTTGCTCTATCTGCTTCGGTACTTCGCAGTACACAATCTCCTACACACCCACTCCTTCTATATTCTCCTAGTAGAAGCAAAGTACCCAGCGTCGGAACTATCCTCTCTGAGCAAGTACTATTTCTGTATTGAGACAGATCAATGCTCAGACTTGTCCATACGCATCGCAACAGAAAGCCTTAGGTAAGACATCCTATTTGTTTCCTCTACGGTACTTACTTACATCAACGAGGAATTCCATATCCATCATGTCTGATCTAACCAACCACCCCACTCCGCCTGTATCCAACACCTCCAATGCGACCAGTGTGGAGTATATCGGACCTCTAGCAAGTCCACTCGTCAGTTCTATCGCCAATCCAGACTCTCATGTCTCGAGTATCAGTACTCACACCAGCATCGAGGAGGTTAGTAGTAGCGATAATGAAAGTCCAGTCACATCTCTAACTAATATCGAGACTGACAATCCTAATCGACAAGCCGAACATGGCAACAGAGATACTCGAGGCACTACGCGTGGTGGTATACTACAGCGTCGTGGAGTGCCTATCCCACCAACGATACGTACATTGCCTGGAATAACCACCACGGATAGACAAGAACCAGGCTTTCGTGACCTTGCGACTGGCAACGCCGTGCAGGCTCCCTCCGTACCTACCCGAGATCTCGAGGATCCAACTTCGTTTGGAGTACTTCAAACAAACCACAACTTGGTTATACCGCCTTGTCCCGAACATGCGGACAACTTCTACAACTTCGGCATTTCATCGGTGGCTGATTTTAGTGAGTTCGGTATACCAGCAAGTGTGCTATCGCACCCCATGGAACGCTCGAAGTCATCTGAGACAACGGCTACGTCTTCCAACCTCCCTCCAGCGGAGAGAATCGATGACGGTGTCCCAAGCGAAGGCGTTGTCTTGCTTAATGGAGATACGCGTCCAAACACTCCAGCCAATGGCAACTTCCCAGACGGCCAGACGAGCTCAGTCCCGAGCGGTTCTGATCTGGTTGATGATCAGGGCACTGCTACTGGCGTCGTTAGTGCGCAGGTCATCGATTCTCACCAAGGAGTGGAGAGGGGTCTTTCTGAGGGTAACACGTCGAACATCGATCATGTTCAGGAGAACGCTTTGGACGGCAGGGGATATTCTATTGGAGCTAACAACGAACGTGACCGCCGAGCTCCGAGGCTTGTGGGGTCTTTAACACGCATGAATCCTCAGGAAGTTAGCGCATTCTGGGGCGATGTTGATGGTTCTGATAACCACGGAGGATCTCGTCAAAGATAACCACGGACAAGATATATGAAATATCTGCGTGTTATTGTTGGAGTTATCAGGTGATCGATAAGATTGTATAGCCACTCTTTTAGTATTTGCTTCTGTTGAGACGATGCAACAATGAAATGATCTCTTTCCAACTCATCGATCCATTTCCTTCAACTCGTTCTGAGCTGCCCGGAGGATCTCCTTCACATCGCTATACAGTTTTGGATTTGGATCCCTCCATCTCCCACCATTGGGGAAGACTTTCCTTCGTAGTCGATTGACATAAACGACTAGCGGTTTGTAGTAAGCAGTGAACTTACTCTCGACAGACCTTTAAAAAATCCCGCTCATCGGAAATGAGGCCTTTCTTGAGCTCCGCCAGCTTTCCGCTAGTCTGATAGTTCCAACACTCAAATTCAGTTGCTCCAATGTCTTTGCCTGACCCTTCATAGTGAATGCATATCCAGAGAAGGACCCAGAAGAACGACTCGAGATCGTGCATGAACGAATGGTTCTCGTCGTCCCAAACCGGCGGCCTATGTGTGCGGCGAACGTTCTCATTGGCCGGCGTCCCTTGTTCGCTCTGCCAATTGGAGGTTTAAAATTCTTAGAAGTACGTGAGTGATGAGTGCAGTATCTATTGGCTCTCAACCTACTGGATGTTAATTCATGAGGGCTGAATGCTACGTATGTACGTATATACGTCGTTTACGCGTATCGGGATAGTACTGTAGGTATTCGAAGCCGATAACCAAGGTAAAAAACAGTTTGAATGTATGTGTAATCCACCGGCCGAACGTTTCCACGGCTAGATGTCTAGCAACTGCAAAGTTCAATGGTCAAGTCGACTAAACACCGAGGATATATACTAGACATGCGCCCATGTGATAGGCGGCTACATCAAAGGAAGGGTATTATATTATACTATCTCCATAAGGCATAAGCAGGACGACGAAAAAAAGAATGGAGTCTATGCGGTAAAGACACTTCCGCGGAGTCGGTTTTATTCACATAAATATTACAGCATACCTCCTACCGACTTACCTGCGACGTACTCACCTACCGCCGAATCCGTCTATGAAGCCAAAAAGGCAGTGCCTATGCGCCTATGGAACTATGACTAAACATACTATTTATATGATAAGCATCCCTCTCCCCTACCTAGCTCAAACTAAAGCCCTAAGCCGACGATACATCCGACATCTCATCATCGGAATTCTCCCGACACCCCTCCAACCTCCCGGGAGCACGTCCGTCGGCTGTCCGGAACCACCTATGTATGTACCTACTTACCTACTTTACGTGGACTAAACTAAACGTCGTGTATCTTGGAAGGTAGCCATCTCCAAAAATAGCTAGATATGTGTACTTTTTTTCCAACTTCCCTTCCCTTCCCTTTCATTGCTTTTCGTGTCAAATAGGCGCATAATTTAAATAGGTAGCTATGCACCATTCACGTAAAGGTTCATATAAGTAAAAGAGTAGAAACGCAAACTTGCCCTTCGAAAGCCGCGCCTAACCGACATGATCCGGATATGACGATAAGCGATAAGATAAGATAAGGAAAGTTGAGGGTCCAAATATTACATCATAACACTCATGGTCTACGTACAGTTAAAACTTATGGGTAGATGAAAATGGACGGAACAAACATACACCACCGGCAAAACACGGTACTATTGCAGCTTGGGGGCGACGAGTAGTAACATGCTTATCGAAAGCGCACTTTATTCTTCCCTGCGATTTCACGAGACGTATCTAACACTAGGCAGTTCGCCCTAGAGTCTCTGCCGCCTTATCTACCTCGATCCGGATGTACGTGTGCGTCACCGGATGTAGATTTATTCGTACACTTTTGTAGCGAGATCGAATTCACTTCCCGCCTGCATTTTAAATGCTCCTACAGCCATACGATCGCACTTGGCTAATCTAGCTGCACCTTCACCCTATATCTCATGACTGGCCCACACCACAACCCGGTGCAAAATGACGGATTTTATTCTATGCATTACATGCAATGAAGAAGAAAAAAGAGAAAGGAAAAAAAAANCGCCATGTGTGATGCAAGTCGAATTTTCTAGCCTTGATAAGGCCGCAAATCCCAAATCAAACCCTGTAGTGTCGAATTGGTTGTCGACTGTATGCCGCCTTCCAACGCCAGCGGCCATGCAAGTAATGGTGGTTATAAACAATACAAGTGGAAGGGTGGCCGAGATGGACATCTCGAGTCCTCGGATGCTCCTGGTACGATATGAGAAAATAACATGGGGGGGAAATGGGTATGGGCTCGAGGAGTTATTAGTACGGGCGGAGATGCTGCTGCTGCTGCTGCTGCTGCTGTCCGTAAGTGGGCAAAAATTCGGGAACAATACCCGAGCGAAGGTCGTTGCGACGGCCTAGGGGTTGGTAATGCATTTGATTCGAGCCGAAGTGGTACTCCGAAAGGGGTATCGATGGAGGGGGATTAAGAAGCGTATTCACACGACGGACTGGCTTGTAGGGACTAGCTCGCTGCTGCAGATATACCGAAGGCGAATTGGATATGGGCGTGTGGCTGCCGTAAACCTCAGCCATGGGAGAAGACCCAAAGGCTGCCATGGCCGAGGGGCTATGTCTTTTAGTCGGCGTACCGTAGTTGGAAGGGATCGCCCAGGAAGGTGTCTGTGGCCCACTACTTGACGGGACAGTCCCTTGTTGTGACCATGTCGAGCTCGGTGTTGAATAGACAGTCGACATTGCCCGAGCGCCCGGGTTTAGCGGAGGTAGCGACACTGCAACGTGTAGCGGATAGTTTGACGGCCCATGTATATTGGGGAGGGTAGCCTGGCTGGTGTCCAGAGTAAGTTGTGGCGCGGGTGGTCGAACTAGATCTGTACCGCCCGATATTGGGCGCATCGATGGTACTATAGTCTGAATGGGTGGACGAGACACCTTCTTCGGCGCCGGCTCCGTCACGTCGCCGCACCCGAAACTCCTTTTCCGTACCAATGGATGCCCTAGACTCGGCTTCGCTGCTAAGGGGGATACTGTCGGCGTCGGGTGATATGTGCTATCCCAGTTATTCAGTGGCGCTGCAGCCGGGGAGTATGCTGCTATAAGTGACGGTGTACTATGAATACTCGTCGGCAGTATGGCCGTTGGCGATGGTAATGGGGATGAGTATCTTGCTTGGTTCGGCGACAGATGCATTGCAGCGCTACGCACTTGTCGAGCGGCTTCCTCCGCCCTAGCCCGCTCACAGTACTTGTGATAACAGGCCAGCTTCTTCAGCCACTCTTCCCATTGCTCCCTCGACGTCAATAAACCGTATCTCATATTGCTCAGGAACTCAACCTCCATTACATGAATTTCCGTCACAGAAATGCCCGAAACCTCTGCCCAAGTCTTGTTCGTGTAGGTGTTATCATCCAGGAACTTGTTGCCGAGCATTAGGGCGACCGTCAGCAACCGATATTCGCTGCCCGGATTGCCGTGTACTCTCGGGTTCGTCTTCTTTAGCCGATATACGAATAACAATGCGAGGAGAACGACATTCTGCGTAACTTGAGTTGTCGACAGAATGCTGTTGACCCACTTTTTGTAGGCAGGACAAGGTTCGGTGTATCTCGACAAAACCGGAAGCGGTTCGGGTAGTCGGCGGGTATCGTCGATCTGTTCGGCTGCCTCTATCGTGTCCATGGTTTCGAACCAGAAGAAACAAGTCATCTGCCATAGTGTCAGCCCATTGGCTCTTGTTTCTCTGTTGTTGCTAGCGTCATAGTACTTACCAGCGCGGCGAAATCATCCAGGCTCCCACCACTAGGGCTAATGCACTTCGGTAGCTTCAGGCTATGCATGACCATTATCGGGTCTTCCCCGGCACGGCTACTTGGGGTGCCGGATGGGGTAGGTGAGGGGGGTTGAGTCGAGGCTCGTGATACCCCTCTGCTGGGTTGTGATCTCAGTGCATAACTCGTGGGAAGCTGCGGTGGCGGTTGGGAGTGAGAATGTGATCTCGAGTACGGGTTAACAGCAGCATCATATGTGAGGGCGCTGCTATTGAAGCGGGTAGGTAGTAGAGTAGTCGGATGTCGCGCGAGGGCAACATGGGCATCGTAGCCACTGGCAGCAACCACTGGATTGTGGTAAGTGGCACTCATATCTTCATCT
>JAPUUL010000819.1:0-13660 GCA_029590625.1 Lasiodiplodia mahajangana
AGCTGTGAGCCCAGTGACTAGGCCTGCCCACCTCGCGATATAGAACGGCATCCTCTTGACGCGAGGGCTATTCAACCGCTATTATGCCGCTGTCAATTGAAGGTGAGTCGCCCAGGGTCGGTCCCATAATTTGCATGCGCTAGAAATCGACACCACGCGCGAAGATGCCAAGAAATCGTCTTCAGGGGTTTTGGTGGGAGTCCGGAAGTAGAAGGTAAACGCCGCATTAATACTTAGGTATTAGATAGGTGCCTCTCCTTACTGCGCTTGACCTGTCTTTATCGCTCGTTAGAGCGTTATCCGCATCGAGATCTATTTCCGCGTAATAACAAGCGTGAGCGGCCACCTCGTCAAACCAAAAAAAAAAAACACCGTGTAGTTTGAAGGAAAACAGACATTGTACGTATTGAGTTCACCGCTGCCAATCCCTACCCTCCTTGCCCTGCAGTGCGCCATGACCTTGAATACAAGTCGATCCCGGTGTTCCGCCGGGTTTAGCTGGAGATCATCTTCTATAACCACAGGGGCTATATCGATACGACGGTTTTGGCTTGAGGTTGCATTGCAAGTCCTGTCTCGCGATCCTCCATGCGTGCCCCTCTATTTTATAAATCCGAAAGATTGAATGGAAATACTGCATCTTGATGCCACATCATGCGATCACTATATAACTACAGTCGCGGCGTGAGTCATGACTTCGTTGTTGCTGAGCTGTACCTCGATGCTAAGGGACATAACGGCGATAAAATATATAAACCCCAACGATGATGATGAGGGAAAGAAGCGGTTTTAAAGCTAGCTCCATTGGCGCTAACTGACCATTTTCATTGGACACACATACCCACCATCATGACCGTCACCATAAGGAAGTACAGCGCATAAAGTGCGTCATGCCACGAGGTGACTAGTGTAAGTACAGTAATTGTGCAAAAAATGGCACCTTTCAACCTGCATCCGGCGCATGCACCCTCCCTTCTTACCGATAAAAGATGCCGGGATCCATGTGATCTAAATTGCTAGGGGTTGATAGAGGGAAAAAAAAGAGGTCTTCGTTGTTCGGTATTCCGAGTGTGTCAGGTATTCCAGGTGGGTTGCACCGAAACAATGACTAGATAACCCCAACTCTTCGTGGGTCTTTGAACCAACCTCGGCAGCTTTAGTGTTGTTCTCTACAGGTTTAAGCATGGGTCATCGAAACACTGCGTTGTTATCTAGTTGCCCGTCTACCTAGAGGTAGAGTCCCGTAAAGTTACTTTGTAGCAATAGCAGGTGCCATATATTTGGGCGACGAGCATTGTAGAGCTACACGCAAACGGAGCATCGGAGTGCTAGTGTGGAGCGCCAAGGGCTAATTCTTGCTGGGAGTTCGGCTGTCACTTAGCACCGGTTGATATGTTCTGACCTAAGTGTAGGTGGTGGATTCTCTAACGNAAAAAAAAAGTGTTAGTAAGCTCACTCTCATCGGACTTAGCAGAAAAGAAGCGTATCGCAAACTGCATGCAGAACGTTAGTCAAAGGTTGTGCCCAAACCACTCTACCTCGTCATCGTGGGGAGACGAACACGAATCAGTAGCGGAAACTAGCAGCGGGCCTAGGCTCGTTGTCCTCAATCTCCAAGAATTTGCATAACGTCATGCCAGAGGAAACTAGGGGATATGAGACCTATCTCCGTCGTTGAAATTGGATATATAAACAGCAGCAACACTCCCCTTCGTTGTGATAGCTCCAATTCACAATCCACTTTCATCAACATCGTACACAGAACACATACACACACAACACCTCATCGCAATGGCTGATATCAAGTTCGAAGGCTGGCTGGGTCATAACCCCGAGTCTGCGAACGGCAAGATGGAGTGGGGTCAATTCGAGCCCAAGAAATGGACCGAGGACGACGTCGATATCGAGATCTCCCACTGCGGAATATGTGGCTCGGATATTCATACTCTGAGGTCCGGGTGGTTTCCAACCAACTACCGTATGTGTTCCCTTCGTGTCCCCCCTTATCTAGCCGGTGACATACTGATCGTAATTAGCTTGCTGCGTGGGCCATGAAATCGTTGGCAAGGCAGTTCGTGTTGGCAACAACGTTAAGCATGTTAAAGTAGGCGATCGTGTTGGTGTAGGTGCGCAAGCCCGAACCTGTCAGAAGCCAGATTGCCCAGAATGCTCTAGCGGTAACGACTCGTACTGCCCCAACCTCATGGTCAACACCTATGGCTCTCTCTTCCCTAATAATGAGGGCAAGTCATACGGCGGGTACGCGAACTATAATCGCACGAATCAACAATTCGTTGTCCACATCCCAGAAGGATTGAGCTCGGCACATGCCGCGCCAATGTTGTGCGGCGGTGTTACAGTATACTCACCGCTGAGGCGAAATGGATGCGGCCCAGGCAAGACTGTGGGAATTGTTGGTGTTGGTGGCCTTGGGCACTTTGGTGTTCTCTTTGCCAAGGCTATGGGAGCCGACAAGGTCATCGGCATCTCAAGAAAGAATTCCAAGAGGGACGACGTCTTGAAGCTTGGTGCGGATGAGTACATTGCCACAGACGAGGACGAGGCTTGGGAGAAGACACATAGCCGAAGCCGTAAGTGATTGTCCTCCTGCTTTGCTGTCACCGATTATATTAACTCTCGATTTTGCAGTGGATCTCATCGTCAGCACTGTCAGCAGCGTGAATATGCCCATAGCAAAATACCTCGCTCTTCTGAAAAGAGGAGGAGAATTCGTCCAAGTAGGGTAAGTAGCGCGTAACCTACGATAGGATTTCACACCTATTCCCCCATCGTAGCTGGGCAACCGCTAACATACATTAGGGCTGCCGACGGCGGTGAATTNCCCCCCGGTCCCTGTGTTCACACTGCTCACCAACGGTGTTAAGATCAGTGGCAGTGCAACTGGCGCTCCCTGGGAGATCAGAGAAATGTTGCAGCTGGCGGCGGATAAGAACATCAGGGGTTGGATCCAAGAACGTCCATTGAAGGATGCCAACCAGGCTATCATTGACATGGAAGAAGGAAAGGCGCGGTACAGATATGTGCTGGTGAACGAGAACTTTGGAAAACACGGCTCATCGACTAAGCTATGAATGCCCTCCCCGCCCGTAGCTAGAAGATCGCCTGTGTAAATTTGAGTTACGAGAAGGGATGACGAGATACGAAGCCAACTAAGTAGGAATAGAATAGACCACGAATATCAACTACCTAGGTACCCATACTTGATAGTATGCACACACATCTAAGTATTGAGTTTATGTGATGTTGTTGATGACCACGTAAGCGCCATGTTCCATAATGTATTATTGTAGGGTAGGGAGAGGCATGTAAGCCGACTGAAGGTGGTGACAGCTGACAGACGGCTTCAACGGCTCAGAGCTTATAAATTTGAAATGTGGGGCAATACTGCATTCACCGCTCTTCGGGTTTTAGTGCGTCTGGTGGGTTGTCGCAAGAATTTTGCCGGCAAAAAACCTCCCCGCCTTAAATATTTCAGCAAGCATCCGTCCTTGAACCCAGAGCGCGCGCAATTGATGTGACGCACGTATTTGGCGACAAAAACACTCATTCTCTATACATCCTACACCAATTCAACGAACGCATATCGACTATTCGACCATGCTTCGAGAAATGTGAGCCATCTCCATATTAACTCTTCTAGCTATTGCTCGATCGCTGACTGCATTCCCTCAGAAAACCTAAGAATGCCAGGAGTAAGAGGGCTCTCGAGAAGAAGGCACCAAAAATAGTGGAAAATCCGAAGTCGACTCTCTTTCTGTATGGAAATCCCGAATAGTTCTGGACGAATCGATTCTAATTGTCTTTCTAGCCGAGGCACGACATGTAGTCAGATTGTGCAAGATGCGCTCGCAGATCTTCATTCCTTGAGGCAACCGTGAGTGATACTAAGAGTGGCCGTTTAAGATGGCATTTTGCGAACTTGGCTAATCCGAATTGGGTAGATTAGCAAAGAAGTTTAGCAAGAAGAACGACATTCACCCATTCGAGGACCCATCATCGCTAGTTTTCTTCTCTGAGAAGAATGATACGAGCTTGCTGGTATTTGGATCAAGCTCAAAGAAACGTCCAAACACACTCACACTCGCACGAACGTTCGCCACAAACCAGATCCTCGACATGATAGAGCTACACATACTACCCGATACCTTCCGCACACTATCACAGTTCAAGTCGCGCAAGTTTGCCGTCGGCTTACGGCCGATGATGTTGTTCTCCGGAACGGCATGGGATAGCCCGGTCGCAAACGAGTACACGATACTAAAGAGCATACTCATCGATATGTTCAAGGGCGATACTAGCAGTGACAAGATTGACGTGGAGGGATTACAATATATGGTGTCTGTGGCTGCTGATGAGCCAGCCGGCGACGATGCCAAGCCTACTGTTCACCTACGGTTATATCTTCTTGACACAAAGCGGAGTGGGCAGAAACTACCACGCATTGAGCTAGAGGAGATGGGCCCGGTTAGTCATTATTTCCAATTATACAATACTACGTATCCCGCGACTGTTACACTTACTAACCTGCATATTATAGAGGATGGATTTCCGTATAGGTCGCAGCCAGCAACCGGAAGAGGCAGTCTGGAAGGAAGCTATGAAGAAGGCCAAGGTTGGCGAAGAGAAGACGAAGAAGAACATCTCGACAGATATTATGGGCGACAAGATGGGCAGGATTCATATTGGTAAACAGGACTTGAGTGACCTGCAAACGAGGAAGATGAAGGGTTTGAAGCGGAACCGAGATCTTGAAGGTAGCAATGGAACGATAGCCGACGATGAAACCCAGAAGAGACAAAAGAAATAGTCCATGAGAGGAGCTACAATAGTATTGTTGTACATCGTTTGCAACTAGACATTCTCCGGCGGAATCTCTTTTACGGACCTCAGTTCGGGAGTTGGGAGTTGAAGATGCTACGGGCGGCTTTGTTCTAAGTAGACGTCCGTCCATGAAGCGAGCGATACAAATATACCTAGCTTGCAATACCATTCCTAAAGAAAATTAAGTCCTATCTTTTGTTTCTATATAATCATCAGCCATGCCCAGCCGTAGGTGGTTCCTTGCCAAGTTCTATTCTTTCGTAGTCTAAATCGCACTTACTCTTACTTGTTCGCCTTAAACTCCTGGTACAGCCGTCCAACGGCTTTCCGGCCTTCGTTGTTGCCTTGAATCCACTCATCTGGCGTAAATAAGTCGAACAGCCCGACTCTATCTAGAAGTGGGAGAGCGGCTTTGAAGCTAGACTCCAGCGCCTGGGTTTTGGCGGTGTCGCCAGCCGCGTGCGCTGCGTTGTATGTTCGGATATTGATTAAGAGAGCTCTAGTTATCATATGAAGGTTAGTGTGTAGAGAAATTATGTATGAGCTAGAATAGTCTGAATGAAGGGGACCGGTGCTTGCGAGAGTAAAGGCTTATATGTAAGTAGGAACGAGGGACCATTCATTACCCAACAGTGCCAGTTTGAACTTTCGTGCCGTCTGGAAGCGTAATCTCTGGGAATTTGGCGCCTAGTGCTGCTGAGTTCACGTCCGAGAGGGAACTACCGTTTTGTGATGACATCGTGACGATGGACTGTGGCTTGGAGAATTATAATTTATTGTGACAAGTCATAGATTACTTCTGTTTCGACAGCAATGCGACTTTTAACTCTACGTTGGCATGTCAATCCGCGTCATGGGAGGGATACAGCAATGCGAATAGCGCCGCTTGTGCGCAAATAAACGGGAATGTATTAAAACTATTTTATTATGGAGCTCAATCCGCTATTTTTCGGGAGTTGGCTATACTATCGTATGATCTCAATGTTGATCTCATGCCGATTACATAGTACGTACGTGTGCGCTGACTCAACTTTCCCTGTGAGAATGGTAGCCTCTCGGCTTTGTCTCTATCGGACGTTCACGGCAACCACCGACGGCGGCGTTGTCAGACCAAGCCGGATCGGCGCCGGTGCCTCTCTGTTTGATCCCACCGCTACATACCTTCTGCTGTTGTGGCGCTCTTGGACAGTTAAATGGCTGAAACTAGGGACTAGATAGTTCGAACTTGCCCTTCAAAGAACACATACGTGTAGAACTGTACATCGGAGTATTTATGGCCACGGACTCCCTGGTGATACTGCATGCTAATCCTGCATGATGCTAAATCCGCTCTGCTACCTGATGCTCCGAGAGGTTGGCCAGCCCCTTATAAGATTTTGATCATGTATGTACCATCCCGACTTTAGTGTGCTCCATTATTATGTATGCATGCTAACTGCATACCGGTACTTGGGATTGTTGCTGCAGATGCAGTGCGCGTTCGACAGTTCTCCTTAGTGGTGTGCAGCGCCCGGAAGTAAATTAATCATGTTACATCGCCTTTCAGCTCGCCCAAAAGGTCGCTAAGTATGCCTGTATATATGTACCTACTCCACCTGCAAATCACGGCTAGTAGTTAGTGGCCAGCTGTGATGCGGCCTGAAAAAGGGCGCCGCTCGGGGGACCCGGCATAAACATCAACCCGAAGCTACTTTGCAGCTTTAACTTGGATAATCTGAACATTTCATTCATCCAAAGTTTGGACGGCTGATGCCGTCTGATCTATGTCATCGGACGCGTGACACCGACATCTCGAACTATGTTTCTGTTTCGTTACACGTGCCTCCTCGGAGGTTCTTGATCTGCACGCCTGATGAAACAAGACAACACCTGGGGCGGGTCGAGGGGACCGACGACAGGGGAACTTGTCCCTTTTGAGGCAATGCAAATCTTGGGTCTTTGTTAGATTCCCATTCCTTTTCCCGATGGGACCCCTGTGGAGAATCGTTAGTAGATGACGTTTGCTCGCATCGGGCTCTCATAGCGGCCTACATACCTAAGGTATTGGCAACCTATGGTTTGAATAAGTATTTCCACGTGTAACACAGACTACGGTCTACATAGCGGCCGTGGTATTCAAAAAGCAGTTTAGGCAAGCAAAGACAATTTCACTTGAACTCCGTAGCTCGCTAATTAGCGGTAGCGCGGCGGCGCACTACTGCACCCGATCGAAACCCGAACGCCAGTGCCACGGCCACAGAAAATGGCGTGTCGGTAGTGTAGTGTGCTGCTGCTGCGCAGCCCAAGTTAGTGATCGCTCCGGCACGTCAGTCCGGCTCGTGCATAGGTGCTCTGTCTTTGACTCGTCATTCTTGCATCAATTCCGCAATCCGCTGACGGCGAAGTAAAGGCGGTGTTACTGATGCGTTGTCGGAACGAGAATAGATCTTCAGTTCAACGGGGTCTCTCGGGTTTCAAGTCCAATGAGCTGCTCACATTAGCGCTCAGCTGCAAGACTGAACGCCTAGGTAGTATTAGCTACATGGAGCCGCGGGTGCGTAGCGCACAAGTGCCTCGGTATGTGTATTAGGGATGTTGTTACCAAACGAAATATAATAAATAGTAGTATTGATAGATATGTATTGGATGCGAGCTCTAGCCGGCGAGAACGTGGTGTTTCCTATTTCATTAATATACCAAATTCGACTGGTGCCTTGGCCTTGAAACTATGGCTTGGCGTCTTAGTGAGCGATGTTTCCCCCCTAAACAACAGCAAGTATCTCTCCTCGGCCCCGAAGAGTTGTTGTACTGGCCGCAATACTATGTACATATGTAGGTTTGTATCTAGCTCTAGTTTGATATTTTGATCTACCCACCTGGTGTTCGGTGGGAGATCCGCCTTGCGCTGATCACCATCACTTAAAGCTGACTGACCCTTTGGAATCTCCTTGAATCCTTATTTACGTATAGGCGGGCACCCGTTCGCCGTACCATAGCCCAAGAGTTGGATGGCTCCGGACCACTTACACCTTGTATCTATTTAATAAATAAACATAGCTCTACCCAAGTTTAAAAAAAATCCATAACAATAGATTAAGTACCTCTGTTTAAGGACTGCTATGACGTCTGGTTGATAAATATGGCTTGTATGGCATTGTGGATACGAAATAAAATAAAACATCTATATATGCATATGCATGTATCTACATGCAAGTTCCATGAAGCAAACTTCCACTAGGATCTACCTATATGCCTAGTGGCTCTCGTTTGTACAGCAATCTGAATCACATCGGGTGAACGAATACAGAATTGAGAAGTTGAATTATTCTGTGTGCAAATATGCACATGTTGGACTCATAACGGCTGCCTTTGTGATGGTAGCTAGCCAACACTTAGTTGAGAAATAGTTGTACATTGTACTGAAAGTGTAGGTAGACTTTTTAAGGGCTTGGACTACCTCCTAACTTGGGTAGCTCGTGAAGTCTTGTAGGTACATCAGTAGGTATGGGCTGACGGGTTCCTGGGCTAATCCAGGTACCGGCTAGCGTTTCCCTGAGAGGTAGGTATCCCACCTACCGTATGTACGGAGGCGCCTAGTGGCCAAAAGCAACAATTTGTTGCACCCCTCTTCCCAACATGTAAAAAAGAGCGGCTCTCTTTTTCTCAGGAGCCCACAACATTCTCTTACATTTTCAATCATTTTCACTAGCCTTGATGGTTGGTTGATACATTCGCTTTCTCTCTCGTTAGGTTGGCATTTGCTTGTAGGAAGCAGGGCCACAGACTCCCAACGCGGAAATACAACGGAATTTCAAGTTCCTGCAGCTTCTGGCCAGGTTGACCATGAGCAGATCGCCCCGTACAGAAGAAGAACTATACTACAGCACCTAACCTTGTCGAGGCAGCTTGGGCAACAGCTATATCCTGATGTATTATTACTGAGCAATTTCTGGGTCCAACCTTGAAACACCTTGCCTGACACGCTGTGTGTTGGACTGGGCTCCTTTTGCTAGCCAGGCACCGCCCAATGACTGACTAGGCGTGTGCACCACATACGTAGCTAGTGTATCCATCTACCTGTTGTCCACTATATATCGCCCTCTAAGGCTCTGTTTAGGGGTACTCGTACACCCTCGCGCGCATCGCACCGCATCCACACCACGGCCGACGGCCTCCCTGCCTTACTTCGCTGTGTTATAAACACCCCCTGGCAATGAGATGATGACTGGACCGACCCTGACTGTGACGGTTTCGCCAGCCGTCGAGTCAACACAGTCATTCCCCTCTCCATCTTCAGCATCGCATCCCTCAACCCACGCCAACTCGCCCTCTGTTACCCACACCCGTGCATCGTCGTCCCACCCTCCTACTTCGTGGACCAANCAAGACCTTGCCCGACCCCCCCGCCTACGCCGTGCCGGCTATCGATTTCGACTTTGATTTCGATGTCGACGTCAATTTCAACACCACTCTAACAGCCGCTCCCGACACAACACCCGAGGGTACCAATGAGAAGTCTGAAGGTGCTCCCATCCGCCCATTCCTTTGGGGGCTCGCGGTCCTGGACTGAAAGCATGGCCAAGAGGAAATCTATGGCGCTGAGCCGCCCGCAGTCGTGGATGCCCTCTTCCAGGTCTACCCCTGATTTGCGCCATCTCCCTCAGGTAGCCGTCGAGGATACGATGGGGAGCGAAGTGAGCAATGTGTCTCCAGCTCCGAGTCCAACGACACAAGATGGGTCGAAGAGTGTCTCAGGCTCATTTGCGTCTTTTGCCAGACGCTCCTGGATCTCGACTTCACGATCGCCCTCGCCGAGTACGAAACAGGAAACTACCCAGCCTGAAGAGCGCTTTGGCCGGGAACGGGCCCCAAGCAACAGCTCGATTATGAAGCTCCGGAAGGGCTCGCGGAATCGCTCCGGTTCCTCTTCTAGTGAAGGCAGCCGGTCGAGCGAATCCTTGAGCAAGCTTGGTAATTACTTGAGCAAAATCAAGACCCGACCTCAGACTGCCCGTGTGAAGGGTACGGTGCCAAATGAGCTGGATAGCCCAGTCTCTTCGACAGCGAGCTTGGCACCGCCCTCCACTGAGACGCGCAAGTCACATGCTTCCGAAACCAGCAATAGCACATTCCCTGATGACGCTGCCACTGCCAGAAATTCTTCAGTCGCACGAGATCCTTTGTGGTCCACGTTCAAGGGTCTCGAGGCAGATTTCCAGAGGTTTCAGTCTAAACCTACGGCGCCGAAGATGAACCTGATCCGTACCGTCCTCGTGCCCTTCCTCCGAAAATATGCTTCTCATTCGTCCAACTTGGACCTCCACCACGAAGATTTGGAGCGCAGGGCCATCATTCTCGACAAGTGGTGGAATGGGCTTCTTGATATGCTTCATGTGAGAACTCATCCACCTGTTCCCGGAGTTGACCGGCCAATATTGCTGGATGCTGTAAGCACCATAATGATGCGTCCGGAATGGCGGCAGTGTATGACAGCATTCCGGCCATTGGCTCAACGAAACCCTCGAGAGCGCGTTCGTAGGAAATGCGAACCTGGATCGAATGACTCGACGAGCTCCTTCCATTCCACTGATTCTGCTTATCTTGCTGAGTCGACTGGACATAATGTGAGAAATATGTTTATTACTAATTTGATATCTCAAATGGCACTTGTTGTGGAGAAGATGTCTCTCCGGCATACCCCGAATAGCTTGGTCAACTTCGCCGGCAAAGCCTGTGCCTATGCATTCTTTTTTGCCCCTGGAGTCGCAGATATGCTTGTTCGATTGTGGTCTTTAACCCCGAGTGCTTTGCGGCGCATTGCAGACGAATTCGGGCTTCCTCGACGAAGTAAAGGCGAAAGCGACGACATTATTGCCCTTTTCCCTCCTGGCATAGACAAGTTAGGCTGGACCTCCGTGACCCTCGTATCCAACGCTCTTAGGAGACCCGCACAGCCACCTTTGGCCTCAACCAGGATTTCTTGGACTGGACCTTGGGTGGCAAGATGGAATGGTCGCGATGGTGATTTGTTCTTCATTTTCTGCAAATACTATTTCATCCTCGCAGAAACCTTTTTTCCGCCGTATCTGCCTCTTGTTGAGAAAGCTCGCGCGCCTGGATTTGTGCTCGTCAACGCCCAAATACTCTCCATCCTTGACTCAACTCTCCATCGCCAAGCGGCCGTAGAAGCCATGTCCGCGCCCCCACTTTCAGATGCTTTTCGTGGGGCAGATGCTTCTCTCATGGCTTTACAAATGGCACCAAGCAACAGTAACATTCTAAAAGGAATGGCCGAGAATAGGCTTGTCGTCCTATTGAAAAATTTGTTATCGGGCGAGTCTATATCGTGTGGTAGTGCTCGTTACACATTTGGCGAGTCATTCTTGGCCGTGATGAAAGCGGCTGTTAAACATACCTCCCAATTTAATCACAGCGCCTGTTTTACAATTTGTGACTTCCTCGAGGAGTCACTAGTTGTTTACAACGACTTTGTTGACAACTCCTGCACTCCAACAATCCATGTTGATTGGCCATTTTGGGTTGAAGTCTTAAAGAAGGTTCTTGAAACCAATAATTCTATGTCTGAAATTCGGGTCCTTTCTCTGATCTTTTCAATCTGGGAGACAATCGCTAGTGATCAGGACCGCAAGGAGAGGATCTGCGTGGACTGGCTCCTCGCTGAAGAAACATTTGACAAACTGTTTAATAATTGGTGCCCGATGGTCCGCGCTTACTACATGCGACTTCTGTGTTGGCGAGTTTGTAGAGATGCCGGAAATGCCAACGAGTCCGATGCGTAAGCTACTATGACTATCATCCTACAGACTAAGACTAACATCTTGCAGGAAGATTTTCCTTCTCGTTTTCGCTCGGCTGAAGACGGTTTGGAGTCATTTTCTCTGGCTAAAGCGACATACTGAAGAGGAAGGAAAATTCCCACCATCCACGGCACCTTCATTTCCTACCCCAGGGAA
Source organism: Lasiodiplodia mahajangana (assembly GCA_029590625.1). Classification (NCBI taxonomy): domain Eukaryota; kingdom Fungi; phylum Ascomycota; class Dothideomycetes; order Botryosphaeriales; family Botryosphaeriaceae; genus Lasiodiplodia; species Lasiodiplodia mahajangana. The sequence continues at coordinate 11,796 of JAPUUL010000819.1, forward strand.
GCGATTCATGATCATCAGGACAGAACTTCCTACTGTCCAGCCTGGTATTATACCGGGATTTGACTCATCGCTTGCCTCGCCAAGGCAAGACATGACCGACGCTCCGCCCACCGACTTCGACTCGATAAATACTTTTCATCCCGAAGCCGCCAGCACGGCAAAGAAACCATGGTCTATTCTCGGCAAAGTCTTCTCATTCGCTCCCAACGGAGAAGGACCTGATGACCTAGAGACTCTGCGTCGAGAGACTGCAGCAGCCAGGACGAGCACCGCCCTTCCCCGGCAAATGTCGTCTGGCAGCATTGTTAGCTCGGCAAGTTCTGATACCGACAGCATTGGATCCTCACCTACTTTTGAAGCTACGCAGTATCTTTTCAAGTTCATACTCTCATGGAATAATGCTGGAACTATGCCCCCTGCTAACCGTATTCTAACCCGGCCGCGACTCCCAAACCCAGCACAGTCTTGGGTTTCCGNCGAAAGGGCAAGGGGAGGGTCCTCTGCCTATGGCAGGCCGACCCGCGGCAACCCGGGCTGTTTCTGGAAGTGCTCTCCCAGGGCTCGTCGATTCGGCTAAAAATGCTGGGTCGACTAGAGTCCCTACATCGCCGAGCCGCTCACCGACAGCACAGGACGGACGAAATAGTATTGGGCAACTCAACCTAGATCTAGACGACGACGATCTACCCTTACGTCATGCGCCAGCTCTGAACAAAGAGAATCTTGTTAGTCCTGTCGAGCCGACTGGTTCGTTTGCCAGGACCGTTAAATATGCGGGGCGGGCTCTGGCTGAATGGAGTTTGGTTGTTGCCGAGTGCAATAGCTTTATTGAGCGAAGACGCGAAGAAGGTATACTTGGTCTTCAGGATGTCGAAGTACCCGTGCTTGGCGTGGAGGGCTTTCGAAAGATTTGTTGATACGACTCGGCCTCACAAAATATCTGCATACTGCTGCGTAGGGTACGACCCAGGATTCCAGGGAATGAAAGAGGGAAATAAAGCCACGAGCCTGCCTCCGTCCCCGGCGGTTTGACTTAATTACCGACCGAAGGTGCATTCAAGGTTACGGCGTTCCGGTGCATTATAATTGAACATACGCAAATGAACATATTATCGGTTTCCCGAGGACTGCACTTTTAAAAAGCTTGAAAGAATCTCCTACCCTATATCGACTCTGATGGGCCAGGAATGCTCTGAGACGCATGATTTGGCGGGCAAGCCACTATACAACGATTTTCGTGTAGTTCAACCTGGTGGCTTACGGAAATATAATGAATGGTCGAGCTACAGGCCTCGACCTCCGAGAAAATTGAACTTCTAATGAGATCGCATAATTGTTATATAGGAGGCGTGAGATGTTTTTAGGCACTATACCCAGCGGATTGTAGCTGTGTTGGGAATGCAGCTCTCCGCGTTGTACTATCGTCTGTATAATACAGGATGAGGTCATATACCCCCCCCTTAGAAGGGACGATCAAAATGGACTGGCGTTTTCTCTACACCCTTATGTCATGGTGTTTCCTATGTGGCGTTTGGCTGAAAAGACGGCAAACATTGCCCATGGAGGGAAATAAACGCCCAACTTGTTCAATGCGTCATCAGCGCAAGCAACGTGAGCCCACGTGAAGCGTTTTGCAACATGAAAACAGATTAAGATCGATAATAGGGTGTCTGCTTTTGATAGGTTCCTCCCAAGATGGTTTCTCAGTTTAAGAAGCATCATCATTTATGTACTGCTCGTATACTTCGCTGTAAAACTTCTTGCCGTTCTCGCGATGACTACGGACTTTAGTCCGAAGCTGCGACTCGCCCCACGTATCATACTTGCCCTTCAGAAAAGCCGAGTCGATCTGACTGCCTTCAGCC
>JAPUUL010000082.1:0-30501 GCA_029590625.1 Lasiodiplodia mahajangana
GTACGAGCATTCGGTGCCCGCGCGAACGCGGCTGGTTCAGGTGCCCGAGGCAGATCGATGCTGAAGCTGTTGTTAATAAACGATCTCGTCGATAATGCGGCGTCCATAGACGGTCGGTTCGCTCCCTTCTGGTATTGTATCTTCGCCGAACTTGTCGAGTCCTTAGATGCATGGCCCGGCTGTGTCCTGTACGCTTCCTCTTCCTTCTCCGCCCTTCTGCTCACTTTCCATGTCTCTATTTCATCGTCGCCGATGGGAGTCAGACCCCTATTGAATAGCCTGTGCCTGTGTCTCCGCCGGTGTCGCAGAAACCAGAGCCCCACCAATGCAATCAGTACAACGCCGATGATGCCGAATACGGTACTCAGCACGATCACTAGTGTATCGTGACTCACAGTGCCGTTATCACGCTTATACATGGCGGACATGATATTGCAATTTGGCCTCAAAGTGATATATAGGTTAAGCACTTCTCTAGCCTTGAAGTTAGCTATGAGGTTAATCCAGGTCGAGTTGCGCTAAGAAGTTTGAAGATGGTAGATATTTAGAAAGGCGCCGACGTTGAAGTTATCGTTTAACGGATTCGTGAATCGTCGTACCAGCGTCAGGAGCGTATCGGGATTTTCTGAGGGAATTGAGGTGGTATCACAAATGGCATATCCATGAGGCTTGACGAAGGCGATAGGTAGGTTCACGGCTTCCTCCCTCCCAAAATAGCCAAACGGAACCGCTGTGAGGCCTGGCCCTCTCAGATTCCAACAATAACCCCGATACTTGAAAGGGTCTGCAGGTACAAATGGTCAGTCTATGCGCCAACTGCGTGAGGGTTAAGCTTGTAGACGTTAATGTGAGACTAGCTGATCTTCAACGCAGCTATATAGCCTGCACCTAGCTTTCTCAAGTATTATGGCTACTCATCGCTCTTGTACGGCAAACCCCGAGCCCAACTTATTGACAGCAAGTAACTAGATAGACTCGACAACCAGAAAATCCGTCTCATAGAGTGCAAGAAAATCAAAGGAAACGGATCATAACTAACACTTTAAAGGTCCGAGCTAAAGAAGCTCAGACCACAATTATCCGTTTTCGACGGAAAACAGTTGTGGGGGAGAAGGTCGTATAACGAGCGACAGGAAGGTTGAATACGGAGTGTGGTTATAAGAGCCCGCTCATCGGCGCAAGAGCATAGGCTCTACGGGACCACGAGCGAGAAGGAAGGGACCAAGCACACCAGAGAGGTCAATGGGCCAGCTAGGCAATTATGCAACGCTGGATTCCCCCTCACCTAGTGAGAGAAGAGAGAAAGAGAGAGGGGGAGGCTCGCAGCAGTTATGGAGCAGAGCCTAGATAAGTGAATGTTGAAGAGAGGGGCGGGTGAAATGGTATGGTAGTAATAAGCTTGGTGAGGAAGCTCCCGCTTTGCTTCATCAGGACAAGGACCTCCGCAGGCCAGCTGGCTGGCCGTGAGCTAGTTTTATGAGGGGTGAGCAGCCGAACCCGAACCCGCCACCACCGACGCTGTATTCTGCACTCTGTACTGTAGTGTTATGCAGTCCACGCACCCACCACCTAGACTACTCCGCAGCCGTCAACAGCAGCGAGTAGTATGTAGGACAGCTAACGGATGGGTAAATAGCGTGGTACTACTACTCAGAAGTTCGGTCAGTGTGGTGGGCCTTACTTGGGCTGGGCGTGCAGATGTGAGATGCAGCAGGCCTGGTAAGTATCTTGTGCACGAGATTTGCCCTGTACGCGGCGAGAGGAAACAAGTGCACACACTGCTGCTGATCCCACGCCACAAACAAGTACTCGGTTGGCTAGAAACCCGCAGCCAGCAAACTTAGTAAAACGAAGGGAGACGGTCAGGACGAAAGAGAAGCGAGAGAATCTGACGAAGAAGTGCAAATCCGAGCAAAGGGGTTGGCAACCGGCGGTCAGAGGGAGTATACTATTAATTGGTTTCCGCCATGTACATAATTAGCCCCCGACAATACCAAGAAGTACTGTAAATTCAAGATTCCCTGCGTTTGTTTCCCGGGCGGATAATCCTTCACCTTTACTTTCTCACCGTCTGCACTACGTACATACTGTAGGTAGGTATTAGTAGAGAGCTTATACTGGGATCCAACCCCTTCATATCTGGTAAAAGAAGGTATCCACGAGTTCACCCATGTTCTGATACAGCATGGATCAAGGGCAAAGGCGTACATAGACTACGGTAGGTACACTAAACTTATGGGGACACAAACCACCGTTGGCGGTGCCACTCTATGACGGGCACGGGCGGGCGATCGCTGTGGTGTGATCGGGCATGGGACCAAAAAAGAAACTAGGTAGACTGCTATCTAGCCTAAGGAACAAGGGTCCGTGTTCGCATCTCCGAAAACAACACCCCATTTCTTGTAATAGGTATAGGTAATGCATAATGTAGGACCTTTATTTTGCACATCGAGGGGCCAACGTGCAGTTTTGGGGCCGGCGTCAAGTCCATACATTGCATCTACTCATAGGTACAGTAGGTATTCGGCCGCCGTGTCTTACAGGGTCGCAATCCATGGGTCGAACACGCAAGGAAACGGCCCCCATTTGTTTCTTTGTTTCTGCTCGGCACTGCAAATCGTAGGTTATGCTGGGTAGATCAGGTTGAAGGGACAGAAGCGAAATGACAACCACCTATACTATTCCCCATGACAGTAGATTACATAGTCGTACACAACAACTTTGAGGCTTGCAATAGCGGAGGTACGCCGCCTGCTTTGACGCCCTGTGTTACGAGATATCTTTTCTTTCGATTCTTTTCCGCTTCTTTGGATTATCTGGAAATCTCAATAGCTCGCCAAGGTCTGGGTCACGACCAGGTCATTAAAAACCAGGCGCGGGAGGTGCCATGTGTTCGGCCTAGTTCGTGGACGCTTACCTCTACATAGCGTTCATGTACCACAGTACATATTGTATATCATGATCTAGATCTGACACCTAGGTAGCTTCTCTAGATCAGATTACCTAGGTATTCATTCGTTCGTTCGTTCGGAGCACTTCGCTATACGGATGTACATCAGCACGCTGTACAGCACTGCAATACATCCCCTAAGGCCGCATGCTTGGGACCTGTATGTTCTATGTATCTACTTAGTGCTAGTGTAATGGGTATTCTAGCGTGGTTTTGGTGTTGGGATGGCCCAGCCTGATCGAGTCCACAATCCAGGTACAAGCGAATCAGCATCGCGAAGCTAGCTTCTGCATACCCAGTCCCTTTGACCCATGCTTGCAGTTGTGCCCTGGCAGTGTGGATTACAGGCAGGGATAAGTAATCTCGTGGACCCAAAATCATTAAAATGCCTCCTCCTTATTACACACATACATGGTGGTGGGCGAGGGGCGCAAACGACTTGAATTGCCTATCTTGTGGTCGTCGCCCACCTATCTGGCTCGTTTCGTATCTTGTAGGTAGGTATTTGAAAATACTATTGAATAGGACGTAAGGTCGGCATCCTCCGGGAAGGCTACGGAGTCCGAGCCTTCATCATGGCGAGTAATACGGTCTTACATCTTGTGTAGATAGCTAACAAATGGGTACCATTAAACACCAATAACCTATGGTTTATAACTAGGAAATCGGTAGCATGCGACCACTCAGCACATCAACTTGGAGCGATCAACCTAGTGAGATAACGAGAGCCGAGCCGACCGAGTTTCTATATCAAGCACATACTATGTATGTACAGAATGTAGAATCCCGTATAGAATACGCGCATGCGCTACATAATTCTAGCCTTGACTCAAGTCACCCAAGATGTTATTTCCCTATTGGCCACCTCAACAGTCGATGACAATTACCCCTTGTTCGGGAACGGAGCACAGCAGCTAGATACCGAGAACAAGAGGCTGACAAGGTGCATCGCACAAGGCCATGAAACACGCGACATCGTCGTGTACGACTTCCATTGGCCCTGGCTCGCTCGTGCCCCTCTCAGATTTTCTAGAAGGACCACAAAGCACAGCTCTCAACCAACAATTCGTCCTCTGCGTTCCAGCTGATCCATCCTCCTCCTCTGCCAGGCAGTCAATCACAAAAGTCCTATTGCGGTCTGCATCAGAGTTTGCAATAGGTAGGCCGATCGAGTCAGCCATCTGCAGAAAGAAGTTCCATAGACCGCAAGAGTACACGTATGTATGCGTGCGTATTCGCAGCCCGCCCGTGTCTCATCACTCCGTTCCGCATCGACCGGATTGCCGTGTTTCTCACAGTGCAAAGTACCTACCTAGGCGTATGTATGTAGTATCTACAGTAGGTAGGTGGTGGGATGGCTTGGGGGTGATGCTACACTATAATCAACTTGATACCTTTTCTACCTATTTTGCCAGCCCCAAATCTCCAGGCCTTGAATAGCGGTGTAGGTACAGTAGTGCAGCGCAGCTGAAATATAGACTGGAGCGATGTGACACTCCCACCTAGACTAAATTGATTTACAGTCTACTGCAGTATAGTACTGTAGACACCAGCCCCCATCTCCCCCATCCCCCCCCATCTTCCCTCCCCGTAGTATGGCCTACAAGTACTCACGTACCCAGCTCTATAGATAAACGCTTGACGCGGCAGGGAAACGTACGGACACTCTCAAGCTTCCCGACCCCCAAATTCCCCAGCACGTGCATGTGGGCACTTCTCATTATGAGTCTGTTTTATTGCCCCCTTCAGACGCAATGTAACTTACATACATAGACGCCCGGATGAAGCCGTTGCGAGATGCGAGGGAGCGGAAGTGTTCGCATGATCCTCACTCACTCGCATACGCGCTACTAGTCTGGGCGAGGACTGATGGTTATGAAAAATTACTTGGGGACGCGTGGCATTCGAAGAGAGAGCCTCTCTCTTTTCATGAATCGGTTCCCAAGCGCAGTTTTGACGGCTACGAGGGATAATTATCATCCCTTGGCGCTAACAATGGGTACTTTTATTACTTAGCAGGAATTCTTGAAACGGAACAATATTGTCCAATGTTTCGGAGGTTTTTTTTTTCTTGCAACGGCTCCTTCAATCTTACTGGGTCGCTGTTAGTAGCGACAGGCATATACCCTAGCCCAGTCCATTATGGACTGGGATGCTATCTCGACTACCATCTGGGAATACCCCTGACTAGGCGCTGACTGGTAGTCCCAACTCGGTAACTCGGATTATGTAGGTACCAAGACTACAAAGTACAAGTACGATGCATCGCAACCTGCCTATCTACTTGTACATCGGCAGTGTCACAAGAATCATCGTAGGCTCTTCAGCAATTACCTATTGGTGTTCATATCTCCCTATCTTACAGACGCGCAAATTGCACTCAAGCGGCCTGGCTTCTTATTTTCTCTTGCTTTCCTGCCAATTCTACGCAGCCATTAAACCATATATCCTGGGTTGAAATCTGGCATCAGTAAATTAGGGACCGACAGACAAACTTGCAGCGTGAAACAGCAGATTAAAGCTGCGCTTCCATTAGAAATAATCATCTATACCTAGGCATTTTATCAATCTTACTCCTAAGCTCGCTACCAATAAGTATCTCATCTGTGGCGTTATCACAGGTTGAGAGTCAGGTGATGGATGCACTTGAATGCAAGATGCTGCGGCTGTAGAGCCAACTGAATCTCTCATCCTATAACCGGATGATCGAAGCGTGACTGGTCACTTTTCGGCTTCGTTTCTTGTCATCCCCAACACACCATATCCAAGGATTCGGGGGAAGAAGAGCGGCTATCCCCAGCCTTGGCACCTAGTAGTAATCACTCCATGAGCACAGTGGCGCAGACGAGCCGTCTTCAACTCTCCCCATATCACATAATTAATATAATACCAAATACCAAAAGGGAGCTCACGAGTTGTCAACCCGGTGTTCCGAAGTTGTGATCGATGACCGAACAGACAATTTGTCTTTATGCATGCACTGCGTCTACATGCTGCAGGTCGGCAGTGCCTACATATCTTTCGAACCATCAGCGCCTATCCGAAAATACCGGCCATCCAGCAATCTCCCAGAGCCGCTGATTGCCCTCGCTTCGGCAGTGCAACCTCACCCCATTGCGACGCTTTCGCCCGTGCGCTCGCAGCATATCAATCTGTCATATACTCACGCTATTCTTGGCCTTAAAACAATATGCGGGGTATGCTCCCGCCTTTGGTATGTAGTTTGGCCAGAAGCAGGGCGTGGACAAAAAGACTAACAGACCTCGAGTCAAGCCTTCTTCCTTCGCTCCGCAAGATGGCATTCCTCCCCTCATCTATTATTATCACGATGATCTCTACCACAACAGGGAAATAGGCATTTATCTATGTCTCATTAGCCACACGGCTTAGGTCCTTGTGAACTAGGTATAACCAAGGGCTTGTTGAGCGCCACAATGCGGGCAGCCAAATAGTTCGAATTAGTCGATCATCCTTCAGAGCTTAGTACAGTAACAATCATGAACAACGTCCATTTCCCGGTGTCCGTTGGACAAATATTCCGAGACAAAGCCTCCAAGTTCCATTCCAGCTTAGATAGATGGCACACATGACTATGAATATCAAGAATAATGTCTTCGTCTATCAAGGTAGACATGATACCCTATCCTATATAGCCTTATCTATCGTCCATCGGTCTTCCGCTGACCCCGCTTCCGAGACCACGCTTTGTTCCTGGCAGATCGCAGCGATCGTGGCACCATAGCGTGTCGAACTACTTAGCTTTGGACCGAGCTACTCGGTCAGAGCTATTGCGCTAGCTTTGACTAACAGAGCATCCTGTACAGTGGTGTAGATCTGTGGTACTCTAGCGTAGAATACCTGCCTAAGCCCACTATCGTCAGCATCCTTCGACTGCACGTAATAGGCTGCCGGTGTCTCACGCACAAGCTCGTTCGCCGGCGACCGTTGTGATAGCGGGAGACTAAGACAAAAACTATGTACTATGTAAATTAGTAGACGGTATTTTCCGGTCACCCGTGCCTTTCCCGCCTCTAAACCTCGATCGTCAAGGCTTCTCTCGGTGCCAACCAGATCAACAATCTTGTCCAGTAGTTTAGTTCGCGTTCTAGATTAGATACCGTATCACACGCCTCTCCTCGGCCATTGTCTCGCTCTCGCCCAGTCGTGCTAATGAACTCCGCAAAATTGAAACTGTGTCACAAATTAGTCGATTGATCACATCTTTGCATGGGACTTATGCACGAAATAGTTAGGGCGCCGCACTTTCTCTAGCTTTCTCAGCCTCTCGTTAATCATCACCCCGCTTCATTTCTCCCCCTCGGTGCCTTGCGTTCCATCACGGCGGGCGGGGAGCCCAAAGACCAATTGAGCCTCGATAGCTCATTAGCAAAGCAACTAGGCTCGCAATTCAGAGACCTGGAGCGTGCGGCACGCCACGGTGTCTCACGACGGAGTGAGGTGCCTCCGACAACGGAGGGTGGTAAGCTCTAAACGCTGCATGTATCGCAGTGTTCACAGAAGGGCTGCGAGTACACGTGCGAAGTAAGACGATATCACGAATGGCGTTGACGCACTAGAGAGTTTGAACGCCTCTTTTATCATCCTAATGCGAAAAAAAAAGCCACGAAACCAAGTGAGACGCCTCACTCATCTGACCCGTTCGCCCTGTCTCGGTAGCAATATGTAGGAATGCATATCGACACACACCGAAGGTTGCATGATATGCGCGCAGATCCTTCAAGACAGGCGCAAACGAGGCTACTGCTTCGTAGCTGTCGATAATGGCCCGGAGGCATGCGCTGAGCTGAATGCAACCACACCAACTTTCAAAACAAGCGTCCGGTTACCACACATAAGATGCCACATCCCAGCTCAAAAGCAAATTATGCAATCACCCTTATAAGCAAGAGTGACTAAAAGTCCCAAATTCCATGAGAGAATATAAGTAGTCAAGTATGTTTCCGGTCTCATCATGTACCTTCAACGCTCTAAGGCACGTCGTACGACCGCTAAACGAACACCAGCATGAATAAACTCCTAGGTGAAACCTGAAGCTCTTTCATACGTAAGCGATGCTAAAACTCGGGGCTGAGAATCTTAGCCGGGCCTTTAAGAAGCGTCGAACTCAGCTGAGAGAGCTACGAGGGCCGTCACGCCTAGCTCGAATGGGAAACTACCGAGCCTTATGTCTTATGAGTTCAAACACCGATATCTATATCGACGATCTTATGCTTTTTNCAAAAGCTATCACCGATGATACATGGCGCGCCATTATTGAACGCGACTTGGCATTCATTAGAGCTCAGAAACGTCACGGCGTGTACTGTCGCCGCCTTCGACTTCACCCTTGGCACGCCCTCATCACTTGAAGAACAGCTGTAATTACACTCATCATCTAGCGGCGCTTGTCGCGTTACAGAGAAAAGCTCCGTATAGTCTCATACAGATCGTTCCTCTCTGCGCCTCCCCTTCTAACTGTGGCCAGTTTGGTACTCATGGACTGAGCCGAGTCACTCCAGCATCCAACTCCGATATCACATGCGGCTATTTTATATCCATTAATGAGCGATTAAAAACGTGAGGTCTTCAAAAAGGTAATAGACACAGACTTGTGCCAGCGAACCGTAACTATATCGTATCAAACTCATACTTAATACCAAAAGTAGATTTGAGTATCCAGGACCGGCCCAAAATTGACAGATTAATGTGCGGAATGTGCTATCCGTAATACAGAACGAAGGCCTCTTCTATCTTAGCGTACCCGTGGACATCACCGACTATCACATCGTATTTCTAATCCATCAACACGCTTGACGAGACCTAAACCTGGTTTTCAATAATCACATTGCTATAAACTCCTAACACGGTGAGACAGCAAGCGCCAAGTAGTGATGCCACAGGATTAACGCATCAGATGGTTACCTACCCACCGGGTAATAATAAGAATGTTACTCAAACGCGACAACTACCCACTACATCTTCCACACTTGGAGATAGCTAGGTGGGTGGTTTTGGGCACACACAACCCCACGTCTGGTGAACCGTAAGAAAATCTCCCGAGATCTTATTCCATGGTTTTCGGGGGCGCCGACCCAAGAAAGCGTAAACGCTAGCGTAGTAGGCAGTCATAGTTCGGAGCTATCTGTCTATCAGTAATCAGAATGTTCGAGGCTCCGCTTTCACGACTACGCTTATGACGCGGACTATAACTCGAAAAAAGTTCCCATATAGGGCTAATATAGCCATTGTACCAAGTTACGGCGAGTGATAACGAGTGATATTGATGCAGCTATATTGGTCGAAAAAGTCATATGCCCATTTAGATCCGAAGTAATTTACCTAAGCGCCTTATATCATCTATCCGTCGTTGCATGCCACCGGAGATTAATTATAACAGTGTGATATATTCATTTATAACTGATGTGATCAGGAGAGCATACCTATCCAATATTTGAGGCTTATACTAGAACTTCATTACAGTAGCGAACCGTTGTAGACACAAGAATTCTAAAACATATGTTCTCACCTATCCGGTACATAACGACGTGCAGGATTTGTGAAGATTTCCCGGATCGCGTCTTGGAATGGGGTGAGCTCGGAGTGAGCTAGGCCTTGACTTGAGCCTGCCATAATGACATGAGAAGATTATATAGCGCATCTGACAAACGTACGCATATACTGGATGTGCCCGATAGACTTAGTTATATCGAAACACGCCACATGAACCTACATACTAGATCCCAAATGGATTGCTTCTTATTGGTCAATAAACTAGGTTATGGGACGGGTGGCCAGACAGGACAACTAGCGTTCACTAATTGACGTTTAGCAAGAAGTGAACTTACATGGGGAAACAAGAAACAGAGGTGTTTAGAGGACACGGCCATGAGTGACTGCACAATCGCGTCAAGCATCTCACATCACTACCTCTATCCCCTACTGGCAATATGTGATATGGTAATCTGATCCGTGTACCCAAGGCTCCTCGCATCCCCTTTACTCGCATCTTGTAATATCATGGGTCACATGGCTGGTATGGCGACCTATACCTCACGCTCAGTCGGTATTCAGCCACACATCAAACGTCCTTTTTACTCATCAGGGCTCCTAGATGGGAGCTACACAGTGCGTACGGGCGTGATATAGAGTCACAGCGTAAGCAAACGCGGGATAATAGGATCTTTAATAGAACCTGGAATGTGGTTAAAGAACTAAGAAGAAGAAGGGGTCGGGTGGATGGTGGTGGCTATGGTAGGTGTAGGGTGACCGGAGGTCACCTGACCCTCAACCCTACGACGTAACAGTCCTCATTCCATTTCGGTTGGTAGGCTTCAGGATTAATTGAATTCCTCTACATACCTGTGTAGCTATCTGTGTTAGGTACGTCTAGAATTGCGAGGAATCAGCATGCCCTCGTAACTGTGTCCCCCCCCNTTACCGCGCTGGAAAATTAATATGAGCAGCTTCATTATATATCAGTATAGCCATACACTACCATCCTCGGAAATACTAGGTAGCTGGAGAGAAAGAAATAAAACTAGTGCTCTAGAATAGAGAGGTGTATCCTACTAAAAGAGGACTGGGGCATTCAATACTATTTTACTCCTAGTATTGCATTTGAGTTGTAGAAGCCTCTGGTGCAACACTCGAAAAACCCAAACATGTAAGATATGAATACACAAGTCCCGTGTAGTTTTGATGCAGCCCTAAATGTGTTCTATTTAAATAATCAAAAACTATTATAGGGCCTGGGAGATACTGAGCTCAGGGGAGAAGAAGCGAGAACATAAGAAGAGGTATAAGGAGGCCCAAAGAAATAAAGTTTCCATAAGACTCCGGCAACAAATAAGCCACAGTGGGTTTGTAGAGACTAAGAACTATCATAGTGCTAGGGACCCCTTAGTATGGGACCGGTGATAGACTCTCGTTATTGCCCAAATGCTTCTAAAATCTCCCTCTCTACCTACTACACTACCTATATACAAGAATAGTCTCCTTTTCCTGTCTTCCAGAACCTACGATAGCCTTCTTCTGCTGGGCCCTTGCGATAGTCCCTCGTAGTGCGGTAGCGGCAGCGACTGTGCCTTGTGGCATATGGCCCTTGATATCGGGGAAGAGTATCGATGAACTAAATTAATTTTTAAACCCTCGCTAAGCCGCTGTTACTATCACGCTAGATTCATACACTTTATTCAACTATCTACCCCCTCCAAACCGCCATCGACGTTTATCTATTACATACAAATGTTGGGAGGCAGATATGAAAGCTTCTAATAGAGGACTAGAAGCTCTGAGACGCGCCGGTGAAGTCTATCTTGTTGCTTAGATCTTATAGGATGGGTTGTCTATCTAATTATTACTGATAAATTACGTAGGCAAGGTCATTTACCGAAGTCACCGTTACAAGCTTTATCTTGCGTTAAATTACTATATTAAAAAGCAGTGCTAGGACCTACCTACATAGGCATTCATACGCGGTTGGGTAGGCATGTGAAGGCGCGTAATTGCTGGTTTGCGGGTCATCAAGTATGGATGGTGGAGGAGTCATATGCATGTAAGCTTCAGCCTGCTTCTTACCCAGCAGCACCACACCGCCACTACAGCAGCTTGGCGAACATACGCAGTATGCACGAAAACTACCAGGGGTAACTTTTGGGCAAGTGCTAAGGTGCCGAGTGCCGTGAATGGACGATTATTTGCGGCTCTAACGCATTACCCTCCAAAATATATCTGGTCGCCGAAGTCCCTCTTCCCCGGCGCCAATCACAGGACTTAGACAACCGAAGATCACGAAAACTCCACTATATGCACTCCTCCTCGCTTCGCAATCTTCTTTCCAAAATTGTTGTTGCCGCCGTCGGGTTGATGCATGAGAACATCCGTTGTCATTCTCCGGCAAATCGTGGAATCGAATATGGGGAGCGATAGTTGGTATTGGTTATTTTTAAGCCTCAACCAGGGGTAACAACTTTTTGTAGCACGCAATACGTTCACTTTATCACCCGGCTTCCCTATTTTATTTTAGTTCTATAGCTTATGATTGTCTGTCTATATATTATTGAAACAACGACTCTCATCCTCGACGTCTGGTTTAATAAAAGTAACACAGACCTCTGGGCTCATGTCTTTACCCTGTTCTTCCTACCGTTTGACACTTGGATATACGCGTCTTCAACCTTCATAATTGCCCTACCGGTTTATGAGAAACGCCACCCATCCTTTCAGTACACACTACACATCGTGTCAACACGTACAGCTCCAGCTAACGATGGCGCAGCAGCTGGGGAGCGACAGCATCTTTCGATATGTCCATGACGGGGATATAAATAATGTAGGGATCTGCCTCGATTCGGGTACTGATATAAACCAGAAGCATGAATCATGGGATCAAACACCTGCAGCTATGGCAGTAGGATTCAATCAGGTCAAGGTGCTCGAGCTTCTCATTGAAAGAAATGCAGATATCAACATACCGGATAGAGGTGGGAGGACTCCCCTATTCTATGCTGTGTTATTTGATAGAAGCGAGGCCATCCAGAGACTACTTCAAGCTAAGGCGGATCCGAATTTTCTGGATAAGAATGGGAAATCGCCTCTGCACTGGGCGGCAAAGCAAGGAAATACAGAAGCAGTGGAACTCCTGGTAAAATATGGGACCGACGTTAATCGTCCCGATGACGATGGTCAAACACCGCTGATGTTTGCAGCAATGAACAATCACTACGACACGATAGCGATACTCCTAGACGCCGAGGCGGCAATCGACACGAGAGATTCTATAAATGAACAGTCGGCAGTGTCGTTTGCAGCTGAGAATGGTCATACGAAGGTTGTGGAATTACTCATTAAAGCCGGCTGCAACATTTATTCCCAGGGAGAACGATATCCTCCACTCGAGAGAGCAGCATCGCGTGGCAATCCGGAACTATTACGACTATTTTTGGGGCCGGAGCCTCAAGATTCAGAACTGCTGGTACAGGCGAAAGCCATAGCGGAAACCTTATACCACGCATGCAGCCACGATTACAGCGAAGGCTATGAGGACACTAAGGAGTTCATCTTAGGGCGGGAGCGGGACTATTTTTCTTGCAAGGACAAAGATGGCAGAACCGCCCTATCTTGGGCAGCACAGATCGCAAGTAAAGAAACTGTTGATGCTCTTTTGACCAGGGGTGCAGACCCAAACAGCGTTGATAATAACGGGCGTGCACCACTCTCATGGGCTGCAGAGAATGGCAACGGAGAAATTGTCCAGGCACTCCTGTTCAAAGGTGCAAACCCAGACAGGGCTGATGATAACAATCGCACACCACTCTCCTGGGCGGCGGAGAATGGAGGCATGACCGTCGTTAGGAGTTTGCTTCCAGAAAACAAGACAAACGAGACCTTAGAGTATGTAACGAAACGTGGACAAGCGGACCCAAAATCGGTAGACTTGGCGGCAATGGATACGAAGTGGACACCACTTTGGTATGCCGCTATGGGTGGCCATGTGAAGGCGACCAAGGCTCTCCTAGAAAGTGGAGCTAACCCTTTGACCAAGGATAACCAAGGGAAAGAAATGATAAATTATTTGGCCACTGACAAAAGAATAGACCATAAGGAGGTTTGGAGGGTACTGGAACCGTACTTTGAGCTATTATCAGAATGCAAAGATACTACCAAAGAAGTGGATGAGCTATTCTGGGCAATGGTGTTGAAGTTTCCAGAGAATCCCGATGAAGAATTGGGGCTCAAGCAGGTTACAGTCAGGGAGCTCTTAACCTCCTCAGTACATACGGCTCTAAGCACAGGCACTTGCTTAAAATGGGTTCATCTGCCCGCTAACAATGTAAGTCATATTTCACTCGATCAAGCGTTATTAGCTAAGAATGAATTACAGATGAGATGGGTTGAGGTACGTTCGAAAGTTATCAGTTGAACGTAATGACACAAGATTGACCTCACCTATCTAAGATATTAATGACAAAACATTATAAAGGTTGCGGTGAAAAAGGCAACCAGTCCCGCAATAAGATTCTCAAATCGAAGCTGTGGACCGAGAACCAGAATATTCCTCAGCACGAGACTACTCCCCAGAGAAAGGACCACTATCATGGGCGTTTCATGCGTCCAGGCTGCCATGTGCTTCCCCCCGGTACGCTTCGTCTTGTCTATCACCTCAATTTATCAATTACGGGCATCTATAGTTTAGTCTATACCCTTCAAAGATAGGGAGATTCCTAATCCTCGCGATGATATAGAAAAAGGTAGTACACCTTCCCAAGCGAGAAGTGGGACTAGCAGGAACGCCGAGGACTCGTGCCTTAAAGGCTTTGTCTTGTTTGTATGTTAAGATACACCTACCTACCTACGGTGACCGCTAACCAAGGAAGATGCCATACTTGCATTGGGAACGTGAAAGAGCGGTAATCAAACTGAAGAAAATTCAAGAGAAAAGAGGAGGCGAACGAAGCGAAAACGGGGAGTTAAACGAGACGGAAACCCTCTACCGGACGTATCTTGGCGAAAAGCATCCGTTACACATCCGCAGAACGCTTGACCGATATTACTATCCCAACTCTTCGAATATAGACGACCGAGATGGCGATCAAACTTCCTTGAGATATTTTGAAACTCACGGTTTTAATTGTGAGGAATTTGAGCGAGTACTGACTATGGTAGATCAATTGTGGATGTGGGTTTTGCCAGCGCGTGGGGAGATGCCGGCAACGATTATTACGGCCTTTCCACAGAGAAGCGATAGAAAGGCCCCCGAAAAGTTGACGGCGCTCGTGGCTAACATTCATGAAAAGTGTAGGGACCTTTCTACGTGGTCCTGTTACGAAGTAGCCGAGGTTATCGTAGCCGAGTGCTCGAGAGTTTACTTCGATTTCACAAGCAACCGGAAACAATTAGTCCAGTTCCTAACCGTATATAGGGCATCAATTGGAAAGATTGTAAGTAAGCCCATGATTGTGTTCTGGAGGGTCTAACAGTTCAGCAGATTGACAATGATGCCGAACGGTTCAGCTCCCTCCAGCAAACTATAGGCAAGCTCAATTATATATTTGGGCAAGCGAAGACTAAGACGCTAGAAAATCAACCAAGCTCCAAACAGTCGGAAGCCCCTCAAACGACGCTAGACAAGAGAGGCGAGCAAGATAAAGCGGATAAGGCTAAGAAGCCTTTGGATAGAGAGGAGGTCTTGTGTGAGCTGTTGGATATTGAGGCAGATATCGAAGACTTACGTCAAATCAAAGATATCCGGGATGAGTTGACTATAATGGAAAACTTGTTCCGCAGGCAAGAGGGGGTTATCCAAGAAATGAGCCAGATTATGCAAGTGGGAGAAGGTCAGAATAAGAATAAATCCCACGAGAAGCTTTACTCTCCCCATACAGTAGTGGAGCGAAATCTCAAGGAGGTAGAACTACTCGACCGCTTTGCCAAAAGGGCCGAGGAGGCGGTATGGCAACCTTCTCAATTTGAGATATATGACTCCTGAGCTAACCACTATATGAATAGATTGAACAGCTTCTCGGGCTAAAAGAAAAGCAAGCCGATTTGCTGCTGACTAACACGATTTATAAGATTAATGATGCCACCGACAAACAAGGGAAGACACTGATGACATTTACGGTGGTTACCATTATTTTTGTAAGACCATACTTTTACATTTCTGCCACCTTTTGATTAGTATGATTTTAGTTACCGCTAATCACGCTTCGCTTCAAGCTGCCTCCCTCCTTTATGGCTAGCTTTTTAGCTCTTAATATTTCGCAGTTCCCGTGGATCGAAGACAAGCTGCCGCTCAATTGGGTTGTCAAAATTCTCTGTAAGTTCTTTGTATTCGATAGTCTCGTCCCCTCATCCCCGTATTCAATACGTCTCTAAGGTAGGTGTCAGCTGACTTTTGGGTTGTCACCCGGATTAATAGTGTCGGTTGCACTGCCCCTAAGCGTTGTCTTGCTCATCATTGCTTTCAGCTTTGACAAGTCGCTGCGAGAAACCCGCGTTAAAAGCTTCATCACGAGATGGATTTCATGCATGAGACCGAGCGTAGAATCCGAAGGCAAGCCGCAAATGAGAGTGGCAGTAAAAGGACGGGCGGCATACGGCCAAGCTGCGCCGAAGTCAGCCGGCCTATGGAGACGAAATTGTAATCTTCAGGAAGACATCGAAGGAGGCACTAACGTAACTTCCGCTGCTCGTAATTCAGTATAGGGTAGTGGGGATCACTCTCTACTTATGTGTTCGGATCATATTAGTTTCGAATTGGGGATAATATCTCGCTTGGGTACTTGCCAGAGGAGCATGTAACTAAGGAATATAGTAATGTGTAAGGTATAAAAANTACGTCACGTGATGATTTAGACCTGACATAGGAAGCATAAAATTATGCCGGATGATATCAGGTGACCAACCACCCCGCCGCGTATGGGCACAGCTTATCACGTCAACAAAACGGAACTCGACGACGAGAATGCATGGTAACGCTAGTGGATTGTGGCGATATGCGGCGCATAATGTGGCAATTTTATTCTTCTTGGTATTTGATTGTTACGCTGCGCAGGGCGGGGTTAGAAGGAAATAATAAGAATACTCCTCAGGGGGGACGCTGACATCTGGAGACCCCCGATTGATTGACTCGCTTATATCAAGTAGAGAACCTCCGGCCGAATCAAGTGCAGTATTACACCGAGCACTCGCTCAGTGGTTGGATCACTTTCTCAAAATACTCCCTCTCAAAGAAGTCACTGCTGCCTTCGTCATCCGGCAGTTGGCAGTCCAACAGCGTGCGCACGGCAGATTGATACCTCTTTCCCATTCGCCATCCCATTTCAGACAACACCTTACTCCTTAAGTAGCTGTGCCACTCGGTGCGATCGGCCATCTTCCGCCGCACCGTACTCCCTACTAGAGCCCATCGGCCAATCTCACACAGCACCACCCCGAGACTGTACAAGTCAATACATCTCGAAAACCCCTTTTCAGCAGCCGGGTGGTAGTAATATTCCAGCTCATTGTCCTCGAGCGGACCCCGCGAGAGGGAATGAACACAAGTAGGTCTAGCGTACTGGAACCCTGCGATAAAGGGATCTGTGACTCTGATAGCTTTCTCTTGACTAGAAGCATGTTCAAGGAAAATAATGTTTCCAGTATGAAACCCTTTGTGCAGCCACCCCGCACTGTGAAAATTACTAAATGATGTGGCTAGCGTGAAAGCAAGCGCGAATCGATCGCCTAGGAGCGGTATGGGGAAGCGTTTGTCGCCAATCAGTTGACTAAGTTTGCGCGGTGGATGATCACAGAGGTTTGTTTCGTACATGGGCAGCAGCGGCTCGGCAGAGGGGTTCAGTGATGGTGATCTAGTATGCGGTGCACCAAAGACATAGCCCACTCGCCGGGCCTTGAAGTTGATGTGGTATTCCAGGTCGTCAAAGATACCGTAGCAGATTGGTAGGTGTAGAGCAGGGTCACTAGCCTTTTCTAGCAGGTATCCTAGAGCTTTGACCCGACTAATATATTCAGATGATGTATCGCCGCCGCCGATAGTATTCCATTCGATCCACACAGAGGTAGCCTTTCGGCCTGAAGACTTTAGTATGCCGAGATTCGACGAAGTCTTTCGGAGCTCCAGTTCTTCGCCTTTTATCATGGTCACTGGCGCGCCTAGTGGGTGAACCGAATCGGCTTGGAATAGCTTCGCTCTAGCCGACATAGCCAAAGTGGTGTTGTCCTCGGCCTCGGGCTTGCTTAGGGTCTGGAGCATTTTCGTGTTCGTAATGGGTTTCAAGCTCATCGAAGGGAGAGCTCCATCGATAGATCGCAACTCCGGTGTATCGACGGTAAGGCTTTTAAGCACGGTAAATAGTGCGTTGATCTTTGATACTTTCTCCTCAAATTCGGCTTTCCCTTTGATCGTCCATAGGAACTTCGATTTTGGTTTGACTGTCACTTCAGATAATGCCTTGATAAGAGCACCTGTCGTTTGCGGAGCATTGTCCGGGTCAACAAGTGGCAAGCGGGGGGATTCAATACCATGTTTTTCCACAAGCTTTTGTAACTCGTTCAATAACCGGGTGATCTGCGCCAGCACCGGGACAACCAGCTGTTGTATCCCTTCAGGCTCATCTGCGAGTGGACATTTAGATGGATCGTCAACATGGTATACCTGTCGCCAGAGCTCAAGGTATACCTTTTGAATGTGGTAGCGTAGGGCTAGATAACTGCAGTTTGATTTATCATCGTCATAATAATCGTCAATGAGCAAAGCCGTGTCGAGCGCGCCCCGGAGAGTCGATAGAGCACTAGCTGCACCAAATATGAGCCCCGAAATTTCCGCCATCATAGATAAATTCGACTTGGGTAATGATTGAACAACCCCCCTGATCATGAATGGACCAATAAATAACTAGGTTAAGCAAACTAGTGACTATATGGTACCTCCTTGGAAAGGTTATGGAAGTCGAATAGGAAAGTCTGTTGTATTTGAATCAGTGTCCCAAGCGGGAGCGCCCTGTATCGTTGGAATAATCAGGGGAGTCTGGTATGCCCCAACCCACTACCTGTATTACAGAAACCCTAGAGCCTAAGCCTCTATCCTTCCCCTTCCGATCCATCCCGAATATGCTACTTTGACTACCACTTATATCGCCTCTACTACACTATTGGATCGCCAAGGAGGGGCTAAGAAACGCATGTCGGCATATCCCCGCCAATGGTAGAGTAATAATAAGAAATTTTCCTTCTAGCAGGGCGCAGTTTGATGGCTATGGAGTGGCGCGGAGTGACTGTTAGGATAGGCAGTGTTAGGCAGCATTGCAAGGTTGACTGACAACGAAATATTTTGAAAAACATCCCCAGAATAAGACTAAAGAGTCGGCCTGCTAGATTTTCGCGGCATCTACCTCAAATTTTCGAAACAAGCTACTTAATTATCGCGACATTGCCATGATGGCTTCAATATCATCCATTCGCTCACGGCGGGCATTGTCGACAAGCTCTTCCTCGCAAGTACACGGCACTAAGGATCAACCAGCGCAATCGCAACAGGCCTCTCGTCAATGCCTTAACGATTGTGACAATTCACTATATACCCTCCCTGGAGCGGAATTCATGGGAATAATGGGTACTGCTGATAAATACGATCTCCCATCCATTGAGCTACGGGAGACAAAACTAGCAGACGAGGAGCCAGGGCGCCAAACCATTTTCTTGGGAAGGGGAATGACATCCAGCGTAATTCAATATGCTCTGACTGATAGTGAAGCCGTGAATCTAGGGTCTGGAAAAGTAGTAGCACTAAAACTCTTTACTCCCCCGGCACAAACCAGAGCAGACAGAGCGATGCTATACAAAACAATCGCTAAGGAGATAAATGTTTTATGCCACCCACTCCTTGCCGGCCATCCAAACATCGTGCGGATTTATTGCGTCGGATGGGGGACTGGCGAGCGTTTTCCTGCACTTGTGATAGAGCATGCCTCACATGGCACTTTGGATTATTTGATACGAAGTTCTTGGTCCAGTCTTACTGATCAGGAGTTGCACGAAGTCCGCTGGCATTTGACTATCGACATCGCCATGGGTCTCCATGCCATCCACAAAGCTGGTTTTAGTTATGGCGATCTCAAACCAGACAACATTCTAATCATGAGCCATCCTGACGAAGATCGTCGTGTGGTGGCTAAGCTGACCGATTTCGGCGGTAGCTCGATGCCTGGTCAAGACGGCGGACGACCAGTTCATTACACACCCCATGTGAGTAAAATGTCCGAAAGGCCTTGCTTAAAATCGACTTCTGACATCGGTGACTACAGTGGTGCGCTCCTGAGGTCATCAACAAAGACCGAGATATTGACTGGGAGCGGGCTGATGTATATTCGTATGGGCTGGTAGTTGGTAGTCTTTGGGCTATGAAACGAAATCAAACTAGTTTTAGCGCTGGGACACTACATCATCTTGGGTCATGTTTCTTGGCCCGTTACTTACTCTCAACCATGAGCGAACACGACGCGATGGAATTGTTGTGGATTATGAAAAGTGAGACAGATGAAACATCAAAGAACAGCGTCAGTTTTCTTCTCGACGATTCTATCTCAGATGGGGACAACAGGGCACATGTTCTTGGGTTTTTAACGCCAACGCTCCGAGCTCACTTTTGGCTCCGACCTAACACGGAGGATCTGTGTCAAAGCTTGCGGGCATTATCTATACCTGAGCTTAAAAGTTGGTACGAGAAATCCTTTCATCCTCTCCTTGCATTATATCTTAGGCGTCATTCCTAACATCAGTTGAAGGGATAAAATGCATCTTGATTCAAATAATAGTGCAAAAAGCGTTGATGCGCAAGAGAGCGGGTCTCAAGAACCTTCTCTCAAATTCTTCGTCGACAATCCCCATTTCATCCGAGAGCAATTAGCTTTTTCTCTCAAGGAGACACAAGTCACAGATAGGGACGTGGTTTCTCAGCCCCCGCTAGATCTGCCAGCTATTCTCCCAGACGATATCGATCCATGGGAATACTTGGGTAGTATGTGTGAGATCATGTTGCGGTTTGCCGTAAGGGGCTTTGAGGGACAGAGCAAAGATGAAGAGAGATCTTGGTTTCGTGGTCGAAATTTAAGAGCCGGGGCGGCATGGTATGCGGCACGCTTCTCCATGGAAGCGCGTCCGGACTGGGTGAAGTTCACGGATCTGATTAATATGGCCGCGATAGCGGGGCACCGCGACGCCATGCTTTCTGCCAGCTTGTTCCCCAATAACGGCGATGTAGAAGCACAGATCCCCGTCCGCTGCTATCTCTCACTTTTTGCTCTATCAGAGCCTAACCACGCTACCCAGGTTCTTTATGACCACTGGCCGGCCCACTATAACATGGTACAGCAACTTATTAAATGGAAGCCCTCGGCGTTCGAGAAATCCAAGTTCGAAACTGATCCGTTGTCAAATTTACCCGTGGATAGCGTCCTTGAACTCTATTTAATGGAGCCAGCCTCAGAAACGCCGCTCAGCGTTAGACAAATACTAGACATGGGGCTTGTTAAAGAAATCCGCGAAATTTTGGAAGATGTCACCACCCCCGTCAACTTTGAGGAATCTGCAGCGATGCTGCTCCACGGCCTCTCGAATCTTCCAGATACTGAAGCTGTCATACTAGCTGCGAAAGCATATCAAAGAGGGGGCAAGTTGTCTTTCTCGGGCATGACCAGCTCTGTCATAGCTCCTAGCGTCTCGTCCCCAATCGAGGCAGAGATGCTATCGCCTCTTTCTGCTGCCATCAGGAGGGGGAAGATTAGACTCGCTCGTGAAATTTTTGATTTGCACGTCAGGTATGGCGAATCTATTGTGGACTTTGACCAGGCTCTCACGCTAGGCTGCCTGTACCTGCAGCATGACGTTGTAAAATTACTGCTTCAGCTTTACGACAACAATCCCCACATGTGCTATGAAAGTCAACGAACCGAGGAGGAGTTAGAAGCTTTACTATTAAAACTTTTATTGGAACTTATAGGGCCAGTGCGAGCATCCCCTACATCATTAGAGAGGCGTTTATTACACGGCACCGGGTATCGCAGTGCCTACAAGGAAACCCTTAAAGTATTGGTCAAGTTTGGAGCTATGCCAGTCGAGGATCCTATCGACGTACGCCCGTTGCTATTGGCGTTAGAATATGATGATTCGATTGCCTTTGAAGTTTTTATTAAGCACCTAAGGGGGGCCAACAAGGACGTGGAGCACCATCTTCGGAATATAGAGAGCGTTCGTCGAGATACACGTACTACTGGTACCCATACGGCGCTGGCTATATGCATTCATCTCGGTTCGATACAGGTTTTCAACTATCTAATACGAGAGTTTCCGTCTCTGGTTCCAGATTCCGTTGGAGCCTGGAAGGGCCTGCCAATTCTTCAGGAAGCGTGTGTTCTGGACGACCGGACCTCTTTTGTCGAAGCACTTCTTCAATGTACGCCCGATGTTGCATCCAGCGACACACAGAATCAGGCCGCAATCCTTATCGCTCTTCAGAATGGGCACCGGGAGTCGGCCAAGGCGATTGCATGTCATTGTGGCCCCGAGAAACTAAAAGAACTATTGGATCGGGACCCACAGAGCGGATGGTCCGTTTTTCTCAAACTTCTTACTATATGGCCCCACAATCGAAGTCGTGATGTGATTAAAAGTTTCGAGTGGCTGTCGCAAAATAATGGCCTTCATCCGCTCGGGCCATCCGGGGTGCCCGCCTGGGTACCCATCTTGCAGTTTCCGAGGCCATTCGAGGAGATTGAGCAACGCTTAGACGTTGAGCTACTAAACCTGATTCTCAGCACTGACGGGATTGGAGAAAGGGTATGCAATGAAAAATGGGGGCCAGTAAGAACCATATTACACCAGTCGGCATTTAGTGGGCATGTTGAAGTGGTGAAACTGCTCCTTAAAAGAGGTATTGACCCCAATGTTGGAACGCAAATCCGACTTAAGGATATCCCGGAAAATCTCGTGCCTGAATCCCGTTACCCGAGGACGCAAACATTAACGGCGCTCGACTCCGTGTCTATCGCGCTCGGTGGTGAGGAAATTCCACCTCAACTGGCGCGTGGCGGGTTTATGGAACTTCAAAGGTGGATTAAGGACCTTCACAGCATTAAGGACCTACTAATGGCCAGCGGAACTAAAAGTATAGCTCATGGTCTCTTGGATTTTCATGAACTAATAACCGAGGGAGGCACCATCCCCGAAAGTATTCTTTTCAAAAATGGCGCGTTTCTTACAGGGAGCTGGCCGAAGCCGTTCGTCGAAACATTGGCCGGCAAGGTCTCGGAGGCAAGCGAGCCGGGATTCCATTACAATGTCTACCGGACCATCTTCCAGTCTGAAATTCGAAAAAGCCAAATGGAGCGGCGACGGGAATTGGAAAAAGAAACAACGCCTAAACGTTACTTGCAAGAGGTTAAGTCGCGCGCCTTGGTTGAAAGGTGCCGGTGGCGTCTCCCACCTAGTTGGCATTGTCTTGTAATACAGGAAGATAAGAGCCAAGCTAGCGGCTATTCCGTGACGTATTGGGACAGTGATTCAGGCGAAGTTACGCACAAAAGACCAGACCCTATAAGAGGAGAAAATATCGAGGAAGGTACCTATGGCGCCACGCCTCTTATGAAACCCAAAGTCCTCCCCGTTGACTCGGACATTGCTAATTCGAGTCTTGATATCGTAGCCTCAACCGAGTCCAAGCCATTAACCCAGTCATTCCATAGAGGCGAACACACTGGAACAACACCAAGCTATTCGGGTGATATTAGGCTTTTCGGGGTAGTCAACGAAAGAGCTGTTTTTCGGCTTCCTTGCGACGTGGCGCGCTTGAAGTTTCAAGATGGCAGCACCATGAGTCATACATCCAAAGTGGTGGGCAATCTTAAGGACCTTTCACTCCTTCTTGAACAAAACTCAACCCAGTTTGATAACGAGGGACATGGCGGTGTGAATGTCTTGCATGCTGCTGCGTTCGGGGGCAAAATGGACTCACTGGCGTTGTTGTTATCGTACGGTGTAGATCCAAATCATCCAAGTGCGGAAGGGCTCACAGCATTACACTTCTGTGTAATGGGAGGAGATAAAACTGAGTGCCTCGAAGTTTTACTTGAGAATGAGGCGAACATAAACGCAGTGGGGCCCTATGGTTCAGTCATGAATATGGCAGTGAGTTCGGGAGCCGAGATGAGCGTGTTGAGGCTCCTTAGCGCTGGAGTATGTATAGATGAGGATGAAGACTTGCTTCACATCGCGGCAATGGGCGGGAACGCAGCCATCATGAAGGGACTATTGGATCGGGGTCTTGATGTTAACAGGCGCGATGGCAAGGCACGGACACCATTGATTGTGGCTACCGAGTACCGACGGGTCGAGATCCTAGAGCTGTTATACGAACGAGGTGCCGACAGAAGTGTTATTGAAGAGTTTCAATTCTTTGTCCGGCTAGTAGATAATAAGGAAGTTGATAGATGGACCTCGCATGTTGGACAGGGAAATCATCTCTCCGTGGAGGATTGGAGTGACAGACAAAGAAATAAAGGCATCAAGGGAAGGTGGGAAGAGTGGCACCCTGATACAATTGCAAAGATCACCGAAGAGGACGATGCACCCTAAATATTGCAGTAGGACTGGATGGGAAGTAAATATAAACGACATGCCCCTTCTAACACCTCAACTTGATGATCTTTTGTATCTGCCTCATTTCAGTTATATGCCTACATAAGCGAATCAAGGCTTTTGCTCGTAGTTTTTGTAAATAAGCATACTAAACCTGTTGAAATAATAGGTATATAAGTATATAGGTAATATTGCAGTATTATTATATTGCTTAAAAAATAAGTTTAAGTATAGTAAAAAAAAGTAATATTTTTATAATATATAGCAGATATATATAAATCAAAGTACCCAGCTACCGGCTTTTACTAGCCTTTATAATCTCAACACCTATAATGGCTCGCTACAGGAGAGGAAAGGAGGTTGAGGATGCACTAAAGTTGTACACTCCTTTAGCAGCAGCATACCTGAAGGATGCCAGAGTTGGTTACTTACCATCATTTCCTGAGTTGTACTGAACTTCAAGCAGTACCTCTTTTACGTCGATGACAAAAATTACCTTCGCGATCGGTACATATCCCCTCAGACCAACAATAAGTGGGTTGCTGGTCACCTTTTTTCAGATAGAGCCACCCTGGTTGCTCAGTACTCCAAGCTCGCCGCAATCACAGTGTCAAACAGATGGGGTGATAGTATCTGCGTCTACTACCAGGCTCCTGGTGCGGATGCGGCCATCGAATCAGTAAACTTCAAGTATGGCCAGGCCAAGTGGGAAGTGGACACGACACGAGTGACTGATCCTCCGCTGTACGGCACATCGCTTACGGCAGTTCTGGCAAGGGACGGCATTCAGATCGACAAGAGTGTCCCGTTCAACCAAGACAGCCTTCCTGTGGTGTATCTCCAATGGCACAGTCTTGAATTAGCACACGCGCAAGGAAACGGTATGATTACTGCTCATCATCTATGGTTTCATGTCTGATAAAGTATAGATGTGCGAAGAATGGAGGACTGGAGGCTTCACTTTGCTCCTCATACCTCTCTTACTGCTGTTGATAATGAAGGGGGTCTTCAGTACTTCTACACGTCGGCAAAGGATAACTTCATCAGGAGAGTCATAGTGAATAACCAGGGAAGGATGGACTACTCACCAAACTTGGCTACCCCGACACCGAGGAGTGCTATTGCTGCAGTAAGCGTTAAACCTGGCAAGGTTATGCTTTTCTATCAAGCTTTGGAGGACAAGATTACTGAGAAGGTGTTGCTCTTTGGTGTGTTGCTTTCATACTCCAACGGAGTCTGGGATGGATCAGCATCCCGTCCTCTTGCTGAGGATGCAGCCGTTGAACTGCTGTAAATGGTGTGCAAGGGTTCTAGGCTGGAGTTCATAGAATCATAAGACGGAACAAGAAACGGGTAACACTGAATTGCTATCTTTCTCTTGTCTCAGTATGTCCAGCGTGCATATTTACCTTCCGCCGTCGCCCAAGCAGTACGGTATCATTCAACTCTCGTCTGTTCAAATTCTTCTCCGCTTGGTAGCCTCCTTTTCTGTATACTCTGTAGATCCTTCTTTTGAGTAAGAATCTAGGTACAGCACGTGTGGGCTTGGGAGACAGTCATAGGTCATGTTCTCAAGAAGGACTTGAATACGAATGGGGTCATTCAGGGTCAATAAATATTCATGGTACATTGCATTGTGCAGGCCTGCTAATTCATCCTGTAAGTTTCAGCCTCTCCAGAATATACCTGCCTGACAATGGCTAACCGCAGTAATGAGTCAACAGACCTCCCCGCTCCAAGTGGTAAGCGGTTCATACTGCTGACGTTGATGCCATTTCTACATTGTGGTACATACATGACTGTGGTCGAGTGTCCATTGCCAAGGCCGATATTCATGTGAAAAGAACGAATTTCCATTTTCTCGGAGGCAGGGATAGACGCGCGGCCCTTGTCGGTATGGTCGCCGATTTCTTGTGTATCAATATACGGCATTTGATTCTGATCGAAGCATTCAGTTTCCGCCCCCAACATCTTGTTTGCAGTTCTCTTACAACAAACAGTTCAGTAGAGCGCGGTTCCCATAGGAGGTCTCCTTCCATGGGCTATCTCTCACCTGTACGCACCATTACCTCAAGAACATTAGTATAATTCCAACGCACAATTTACATACCGTGTTTAGACGGTATCCAAAGGTTTCCGGATAATTCTACCAGTTCTGCAAGTATATTCATGATGCCGTTAAATATTTCAAGGCGAGACTGTCGCTATGGCAGATTCTTTTAGGATTTCGGTTTGGGGGCCAAAGGCATGCTTATGCATCGAGTTACAGAGCTGAAACTCGGAACCAAGTTATTAGTACCCATGACTAGCAAGACCAACCGAAATGCTATACACACCACCAGCGGCCTCTCCAACGCGTAAGCTGCAGATATGCATCCATAGTCAAATCAATAATGAGGTGAAATGATTTGACTATTGATGCATCTGCATGGTTCCCCGCCTGAAAGTTGCACATTCATGTTCCAAGCCTTCATGCGGGAGGATATAGCTGAAGACATTTAGCCGCTGCACCGGTGAGAAGAGAGGCGTCGGAGACCGTCGCCCAATTGGTATTCCGTGCTTCTGATGCCACATGCGAAGACCACCCAGGCGGCGCTAGGCGGTTCAATAATCTTGGGATCTGTCTAGGCAGCAGATACTCGAGAATAGGGGCTATGGCTAATCTAGAAGAAGCTATCCGACTAAGCAGAGAAGCGGTTGATGCCCCACCGGAAACCCACGCCGTGTTGTGTTGTTTAGGTATACAATCGTGGGAACCGTCTCAGCCATTAATACTCGAGAACAGCGGCAATAGCCATTCCAGAGGAGGCAAATAAAATTTCTTTTTAATATCCCAAAAGCCCTCTAATCGGCAATTGTATAGAACGCAGAACATAGAGGGTTTGAATCAGGATGACTATAAGCAGGGTGGACGGCTTATGGCTTCAGATTTACGATTTTTTCCTTTATAAGTCTCACGTGGGCTCATGGATAAAAGGAGTGAAAGTTTTAATCATTAAACTTAAGAGAGTGTCCGTGAGATATGTGCCAGCTTCACCCATTCCAAAGAAATGTCATCGCAGTCGTAGTAGCTCAGCCTAGGTCTCAAGACTGTGGAATAATCTCCACACGGCTTACCGGGAAGTTGGAATGCCATGTGGTCTGACTACCTTCTGAGCCTGGTTTTTGTATTCCTCTCCCAGATCAACGGGAACGGGCTCAATGCCAATGACATTCTGGCGAGCATGATAGAAGAGGGTGATGGGATGATCTAGCGGGGCGTTTATGCGTCGGGCCGTCGCGATAGCTGCATATTCCGCAGGTTGGGTAGCGGGACAGAGTGATTGGGCGGTATCTGTCGTGTCTCCATCCCAATCCTCATCAAACGACAGCTCGGAAATACTGTTGGTTTTGCTTTTCAAGATTGTATAGATGCGGACCAGAAGCTCAGAATCGCCCTTTTGTTCGCCTGTGAACCAAGAGACAGCTCGGATGGGGGCTTGAGGTACGAGATCATAGTTCCGATGAAGGGCCTTGGCTGTTTTTGCATGTTCATGTTAGATAGATACTATGGGTGTTGAATTCCGTCTGGGGTATAGGAAACTCACATTGATTCCATTGCTTGTTTCTGTTGTTCCAAAAGCTTTCCAAGAGCGCGCCGTTTTCGGCCTGGTAATATAGGCGGATATCTCCAGCGGGCTTAGCCGAAACCGCAGAGAGACGAGTGCTTGCCAGAGCTCCCGTAATCTTGGTAACTTGGACGTCCCATTTATATACTCCTCCCCTAGCCTTCGTAAACTTGATTTCGCGGATTACGCTCTTGGCGTTGGTGGTAGCTGGCTTCTCCTCATAAAAGATACGGAGAGAATTATCGTTTGTTTCTGGGCGGGCAACTGCCAGTTGGGAACCTTCTGCAACTTTTGGCTCATTGGGATCGTTCGAAACGTGGACCACTGTGCTGGCCTCCCACGTTGTTACGTCCGCAGTGTGCTTGCCTCGACACTATTATTGATTAGATAAGAGTCATTTGGAATTTTTTCACGTGAATCCTACCTCGCGGATCTTGTTGTCAGAGTCTAGATAATATACTCGCATCTGTTCATGTGTTACTAGGAGCTACTTTTCAGGACACTAGCATCCTGAGGGGAAATTAACATACCGAAGTAACGTTGTCATCGTTCCAGCGTGTCACCGAAATTGGGGATTTCTTCTTTGCATGATAGGCAACGACTCCGTTTCCTCTGACAAACCATCCATTGGCGTCATCGTATGATGATTCTCTGATTGTGTTGTCATTGGTGGTTTGATAGTAGACACGAAGATGTTTCTTCCCGTCCTGAAAGAATTCGATAGCATCGAGGCTGTTGAAATCCATGATGCAAATTCACGTGCAAGCGACCTGGAAATGTCCAAACACAAAATATGGAAGTGTTGCGATGGAGAGGGGGATATGGGAGCCTGATTGAATGTCGAACTGCTATTTAAGAGTGTTCTTAGCCCAAGATCCGGTAATTACTCATTGCGACTCCCACTCTCGGTGTTCCTCTGAACTATCTAACCAGCCATCTGAGCCGCACGTCCTTCCCCGCTCCTTAACCCTTCTTGTTGCTGACTTTATCAATAACAAAGCTGAAATGCAAGTTTCCTTTTCCTCCCATGCAAAGGTGGGTTACAATACATCTGCGGTGTGAGAAGACCGCAGCGGCAGTGACATGCGCAGTGTTCTCGAAAGGGAACAACCTCCGAGTATCAATTTCTATTATTACGCGGACTCGTGTCGATCATTAGGTACGTCTATACGGAGAATAAGGGAACAAGCAGTTTTATACATGCACTCCCTATAGGGCTAACATAATCTATTACCATTTTCTTCATTCGGAATTTGACAGAGGCTAGCTCAACTACCTGTTTGGTCTTCTAAGGGGTTTGAATATAATGTGACCGGGATGCCCGGAACAAGTAGGGTACCGTGACGCATTGAAAGCTTTAGCTTCGTATTTCCCAAAGCCAACGAAACTTCGGTTTTTGCTCCTCTTGCATGGGACGGGGTCTTTGCAAGACGGCGTAGGACTTGGCCATTGCAACACAAGTTCCATGTCCTCGGCTAAAGGTGTTAGCGAGTTACTGGTTTGCGGTGTGGAAATGCGTGCTGGATTGACGGTCTATCAGTAACACGAGATCGTAAATCTATCCCTTGGAATATGTCTTACTGGATTTCTTTTTTCTATGCTTTGCCGTGCTTACGAGAATGCAGTATGTGCCTATACAAAATGTTGTTGGTAAGCACCGGAGGTTTTCTTTAGGCCTCGTATCACACTCGTGATTTGCTGGGCAGTCTGACCCTCTACTTCCTAACCAAAGCATACAACCTGTCGGGGCCAATTATAGGGGCAAGGTAAGATGTTCATTGTTGCGTAAGGAGCCTTAACATACTGGGGGGCAATCCCTAGCTATATACACAATATAGGATCCCACGATAATTCTGCCAGGCGGTGAGCCGTCAGGTGGTGTGCTAACACAACCATCCTCTAGGCAAAGAGATTGACGCCGACACGCCAAGTTTGCTATACCATTTCTCTTTATCGCAACCTTTAATCACAGTGAAGGTTGCCGTGGATGAAATATGGACCCACGCTACTCTTTTATTTCCTCCCCTCTGGGCGGGGGTCTGATTTGGCGACTTCAAAGGGGCCTCGCCTTTAAAGGGATTTACTCGTCTTCAACGATAAAGGTCAATCTCTGTATTACTAGTTTCGGCGGGATCACTCCTGTCTCATCCGAAAAACGTTCTCCTAGTTGGTGTTCTTGTTGGTGACGGTGTTTGAGCACTTCACACACGACTAATATTTTGATCTTGCTAATCCAGTGATACATTCTGTAATTCTCATCAAGATTATTGTCTATCGTGTGCTCAAATACCGCCCCGGCGTGTTTGGCTTTGCAGGCTTACCTATTTTTAAGCGGACAAGAAAGATCTCTTAATGTAGGAATGCGAGATCAACGACCTTGATTTCAATCGATCCAGGAAAACATCACCGCATTTGGAGGCGGCCGGAATAAGACTACATCATTTAGACTGGGCCTGGAGATCTCTTCGTTTCATTTTGAGGCATATAGTAACAAGACAGGGTATACTTTCTACTTCTTAAAAAAACCGCTGATGCGTCGGTTTCAAACTAAAGGTAGTAAGAGGTTTCCACGAGCCTGCGTTCCGTTCCCGGATCCAAGTCCACTAGCGGTGAAATTCCTCCGGCCCTGCGGCCCATCGGTGAAATTCGACGCAATCCTTTGATCCCCCAGTGCGCCCGTGAACGTGTATAGCAGACATCCGACCTGGCACGAGCCGCCGACGCCGCCGTTATTGCCTAGATTAGAGCGTTAGCCGAGAAAGCGTCTCGAAAAGCCACAGACCCGTAGCCAAGGCGTGTAGTATCTCGAAA
>JAPUUL010000820.1:0-13658 GCA_029590625.1 Lasiodiplodia mahajangana
GTTTGTGACGGGACTGTTGCAGGCGGCTAAAGATGAGCCTAGCGTCAAGTCTGTCATCTTCACCAGCTCCTCGTGGGCAGCGTTGATGCCCGACCCCAGCAAGAAGATCACGCTGCACGAGTGGTCGTATAATGACGAGGCGGTCCAAATCATGCAAAACTATACCCCGGGGCAAAAAGTCGGAATCTTGGGTTATATGGCCTTCAAGACTACCCTCGAAAAGAAAATCTGGGAGTGGATTCGCGCCGAGAAGCCGTCGTATGCCTTTAATACAGTCCTTCCCGCAACTGTCATTGGAGCCACTTTGAGCCCAGAGAATCAGGGCATTCAGAGCTCATGTGTCATGGTCAAGTGGCTCCGCGATGGCGTAAACTTGGACGTTGTAGCCAGCGTGGTTGCTCAGAGATTCGTCGACACGCAGGATCTTGGGGTGCTGTACGTAGCTGCCCTCGTCACACCGGGCGTCAACGGAGAGCGCCTTTTCGGATTCGGGAACAGGTTCAGCTTTCCAAAGGTCGGAGAAATCTTGCAGGAACTCGAACCTGAGAAGGAAATACCAAAACTAAGGGAAGATGGATGGGATCAAACTGAAGTTCCAAATCAAAGGTCTGAGTCCCTAGTGCGCGCTTGCGTTGGGCACGGTTGGGCCGCTTTGGAAGATACTATCGCGGATTGTTTGAATAGTATCAAGAAGTTGGAAGGCTAGGCGAGTATGGTCGCGTTGCTACTAGACCATTCGGTTACAGTCAGTTCCCTAGTATGCCTGTCCTACTAGAGAGCCCATGCATTTCATTATTCAATCAAAGAAATCGTACAACAAACTCATGGTCTTCCTACATGTCTTGTTTTGAATCACCCAACGTCACAAAGACATCTCCCAAACAATGCCGTTAAGTGGTATAAAGATCCGGCCGGTGGCACTCCATGGCCTATGACGTTTATACGTTTCGGTAGAATACCCCTTTTCAATACATCCGCAGACACCGGCATCCGCTACTATCGAATATCTGACTTATCGAATAAGCTTGTGGTTCTCATTTCCAACTTGGTTGCATCATGTGTATTCAGTACGTCTCTACTTATCCGTGCGGGCATGGCAGAAGTCGTGTAGAACTGTGCAAGAAAGCAAAAGCGGCAAACTTGCTCAGAGTTGGAAAATCAGAACACCCCTGCCAGAACAGTTCAAAGAAAGAGGAAGCTCCAGACCTTGAAGACACATGCTCGTCTACATGCCTTACCAAGCCATACAAGTGTAACAAGTGCGATAGTCAAAAGAAGCAATTGACTTGGCGATGCCACGATTGCCATGCTCTCCGGGAAAACGATGTCTTAACATGGAATAAATGTCAGTGTCCTAAGCATCCGTGCGGTGAGACGTTGCTCGGGGTACCTTTGTGTAAAAGATGTTCAGAAGGATGCTTGCCAAGCGGTCCAACAATCAAGTGGATGTGCCATATTTGTAAATCGATTTCTCAAGTATATGCTTTCGGACTGGAATGCGAAAACTGCCACCATCAACGTTGCGGTATCTGTAAGTTCCTTTCACCTCGATAGAAGTTCAATAAAGGTACATGTCCTAACAATATTCTTGATGTGTTCTACTTAATACCAGGTGACATTGTCTTAATGATATAATTTTGAATAAACAATGGACGTAGCTGGGATAGTGTCGCTTCGCCTATGCAGACCGGAGTTTAATAGCTCCAGGTTTTGACTCGGATCAAACAACAACAGTATACTATTGATGTATATAGGGCAGTGTAACGTGCCTAGGACTCCCAGTTTTCCACGTTTCTCAGCCTGTTATAGTCTACACATACCTCTAAAGAGTCTCCCATCTTCAGCTCGCAGAAGGTATTAGCGCTCGAGAAGCCGATAGGTACGGCTGTTGGATCCGGCGACGATACCACAAGTAGTATGCGAGTGTTATGGGTTTTGGCATGTGGCTGATTTCTCTGGTATGGGCAAAGCTCTAGAACTGGCTCGAATTAAGACTTCGGAACAAGCTAGTTGAAGGGATTGTTTTGCGCAAATGGTCGGGGTTGCTCGGTCGGCCAGGATAGTTACTAGCATCCTCCAGTAGTCTCGCCTCGTAGTTGCTACTACCCCCGCGATTAATCCCTAGAGCGGCCAGGTATCGTGACAGCGCTTTTCGTTAATAGACATGGAGTTGCACCAAGGCCTACTCCCCAAGTTGTGTTGATACTGGAGGGACGAGACAAGTGCTAGCGAATTAGTCTGCGCGTGAAAATTGCGGTTGCTTATTCAACTGTAGAAAATGAACAACGCAACGATCAGCTCAAGTATGAGACCTACGTGCTAAAAACCCTAGTAGCGTCCTGCTAACTGTGTTATCATATGTAGACGGGTATGCAAACGGACGTAGAAGCAATCAGTCGGTTGGCCTCGGCTGGAACGGCGCGTCTAGGAATGGTAGATTGAGGGCGTCCAACGTAGGGTCATTCCAATATTGGTCCGAGAAGATCATATCCATGTCCCATGGCCCTAACGTCTGGTTCATGGACACCCCAAAGGGATCCATTGAAATTAGATTAGAGTACGTGGGAATGGATTGTTCGGTGGGTGGAACGAGCGGCTCGATGTTGGAAGCGGGAGTATTGTATTTCTGTTGGGCTGATCGCATAGCTCGCATGAGAATCGCTACTCCTCCTCTACCCCCTGGCGCAACTTGTTGTGAATCAATAGTCATCGGACCATATTGGCATAGCTCCTCGAATATCGTGGCAACCCTGCCCATCTCGTCTGTAGGCCTTGAAGAATACGACTTGAAGATAGAGTGGGAAAGAACCACATGATTCGCAGCCAGCTGTTGTTCCTCCACTGAAGCCAGGGCGTTGAGGCTGAAGTATCTGAGTAGAAACGCAGTTGTGAAAGCAAGCCCCTTAAAATAAGCCTTAGGCAAAGCCCCTTGTTGGCACTTGGACGATAACCCGTAAACCTCGGGTAGGTTCTCGTTGTGTCGCACATTGGCGAGGTAAATGATGCGAAGTGATATTGAAAACGACAGTTTGAGGAGCGTTTCTCGAGCCGTACTACCCACGCGGTCCTTGGTGATCACTAACCCGTACATGTGCAACTTGGCAACAAGGGTGTTGAACTCGAGCAGCCGCGGCCACTGGTCTGGATAGGTGGACCTCAGACCTTCGAGGTCTCGATCGAGGAGGTGTAGGATAGATGAGTCGATCGCGCCATCGCTGGCGGTATGCGAGAGTAAGTTGGTGAAGTCGGCGATGATGGCTTGCAGTTTAATTTCGGCGGCAAACTCGCGCGGGATGGGATACTCTTGTAGGCACGTAGCGACTCTTGCTAATTCCGAGGAACTGCCTATTATGACTGGGAGGCCAAGATGCATGCTTAAGCTAGACATCGCCTGTTAGGGTTTATTAGCTCGTAAGCGTATCGGAAACTGAGTACCTACAAGCCGCTAACGTAGAAGCACCCAAGCCAGGTTACGATCCTTTCAAGTGGTGTTTCTAGATAGTCACTTATGTTACGGCTCGGTGGCGACGGACCAGGCCTATGTAAGCCTAGGAACAATGCAGAATTGACAGCAATTCCAGAATATAACCAACTAGGATCTTGTCGCTACGATCCGGCAGCGCTGTTAGCCCATATCCAATGTTGGGACAGCTACACTTGCATGAAATAGGAACACTTACCTGCGTCTCTACTGGCATTGGCCACACACATAATAGCAACAACGCTCGAATCTTTTGTAGAGGTAGCGGCGCTTGCAAAGCTTCGGTTCTAACCATATCTTGAAATGGCTCTGCTATCTGATCGAAAAGGCCGTCGGCCGAAGGGACGCTTGTGTGTGAAGCAACGATTGCTATGATGGTCCAGAAGAGGAGCGGAGAAGAATTATAAATGGCAGTTATGTTGACAGACACTAGCACGGGAAGTTTGGGGTGGAAGAGGCTTGCAAATCTAAGGTTTCGGCAGCGTTAGTGAGTCTTGATTTCCTGTGAAGTTGAAAGGGCATCGACGACTCATCGTAAAAGCCTAATCACCTACATCCTGAAGGCTTCGATAGCAATCGACGCGCTAATGACAACGCGGCCGATTCCCACTGTCTCAACTGGTAGGTCAAAGTTGTCTGCCGGTATCGTTGACGAGGAATTCCCCGCCATGTCGGCGGAGTAGTTGGAATCATCGGTACTTGTCGTCGATGTCGCTCTTGGCTTAAGGCCCTGACTTCGAAGTTGGTTGAGCTCTTTAGACATAGCCTCTATCCGCCTTTAAGCCGGAAATTCACACAAGTCAGCTAGAGTTCCTAATGAGATGCTATGCTCGATATCGTACTTTCGAGCGGGTGTCCGCCGGAAGGATGGATCCACGATGCATTGCAAGTCTCTCGACTGGCATCGGCTACAGGGATTCGGGAACCGCTCCCTAGAATCGCAGCGTAACTATGAAGATCTCTCAGCATTCCGTGCCGTCAGCGTATATGGGGACGGGCCAAACACACTTTAGACTGCTTACACTCGGTACAAGTTCGTACGGCTCTGGGACCAGGCCAGTTTGCTATCACCGCCGTGGCCATGATGGATGCCGTCGTACTAAGCTAA
This sequence comes from Lasiodiplodia mahajangana, assembly GCA_029590625.1. NCBI lineage: Eukaryota > Fungi > Ascomycota > Dothideomycetes > Botryosphaeriales > Botryosphaeriaceae > Lasiodiplodia > Lasiodiplodia mahajangana. Next base: position 4,590 of record JAPUUL010000820.1, read on the forward strand.
GCAATCAAAGTCTAAATTAATGCTTATATAAGTTGGATGAAGTAATATGGCCTAACTGTAAAGAATGTTGATAGTGTTTCTACAGTGGGTTTAGTCCCTTATATCATTTGAAACGAACGCTGCATGAATGCTGCCTGTTCTGTGGGGTTGTCTGGGCTCGCAGGGGACCTAACAGTTTCCGCAATTGGGTAAGACTTCAGGTAGGATGATGACGTATTGTGGTATAAGCCACAATAGACATAGCAGTGTAATATCGACCCAAATCTCCTGGTGTTTTATATACCCATAACCTTGGTCTTGGTTAGAGACACGTAGAATAGGCAAAAAAGGCCGACGGTATGGGCTTACTAAATCTCCAAGTCTAATGCTACAATGACGAGAGGGTATATACAGTACTACGAATTAGAAACACGACGGCGTATTTCGTATTATGACTGGCTAAGATATCCAATACTCGTGCGTGAATGTCTAGAGATGCGACTCGACGTGTTAAGGGACGGATCAATCAAAACAGGCCTCAAGCAACCCAATACAATCTCACAATGTCATTCTCCCCGATCTCAGCCTTCGTATCCCTCTAGGACTTGGTAGTTAAATTATGTGAAGAGTGAGCTAGAACGGAGGCTGTAATTAGAGAAGAAACAATACGATGTAGTACATGATGTAGGTCGTTCTGGATGATTGGTAATTATTTGCAGAATCGTATTGGGAGTGGCTGAGGCGTCTGCAACCCGAGGATCTTCCGTTGCTAGAGGTCCTCGAACCCTGGTACGGCTTACACCCTTGTCATGCGCCCTTCGGCGAATAGACAACCCCGGATTAGGAAACATCGCGTCGTAGACTTATTTAGACTAGAAGGTTAGGAGAAAAAAAAGTACAGCGCTCCGCAATAAATGATATCTCAACCTCTTGAGAAGAGATGTAGATCATCAATGCGTGTATATCGTGTATAGCCACTTACAAGCCAAAGAAAGGAAAACACCTCTACTAAACTAGATCGGTGATAAGAATGGTAACATTAGTAAGGGGATTGGTTTCGGAGTTGGCTGCTAGGTTAAGTTGTTCCCGCGCGCCTAGGAGTATCAGGATGATACCTCGTCTTGGCTGAGCTCAAAGACGCCTAGGGCTCTCCTTTGGGCCAAGGCAAGGATTAGGAAATATTGAAAACGGGTCTTCGGCACCGCATTTCCTCAAGTGCCATATGCGATAAAAGCCAACGCCAGTGCAAATTCAAAGATTGGAGGAAACAGCTTAACACTCTCCCCGCCTTGCTAACATCACCACAGAGCTTGTTACTAGTAGGCCATATGAGTTATAATAGATCATTGTATGCGAACCCATAGAACTCTCGGCGACTGTTTCGTCCTATCGAAGAGGAGAAATGAGAGAAGTGACCAGTATACATGAAAGAAAACGGCGCTACGAATATGCTACATTGTTAGAAAAGCCACACGGTAAGACTAGATTTTTGAGGCAGTGATAATGCGTTACGTTTTATTAATGCAGCGTATCGAAAGTAGTATCAAAAATAGAGCCACAAGTAGTTTAATAGGTTTGGGGCCCTCGAGGATGCCGTAGATAAGTTTAGATGGTTACATTCCAAACACGGAGTTATCCATCAACAACTGGTGATGGATGAACTGTAGGACTACTATAAACTAAGTCTTTGTTTCATGGTCATTAGGACTATGAATCTAGGAACAGACCGTGTCCAATAGGTATTCTCACTACGCTCTTACAACTGCTAGTCTTCTAGGCAGCAGCATTTATGAACAGCAGAATACTACATTGACCAGCCACGGACACAGATATCCTAGTTTGCATATTATTAGAAACCATCTACCCCTGAGAAACACACACAAAATGAGATAGCATGGTATGCAAACTCTGGAGGCATATTCGATTGATGTGATGGCTGTGCATAGTAGACGCTCTCCATCACACCACCATATTTTCGGGAGTGGCGGTGTCCAGACCGATATACGAAGACGTAGGTATAGGTCTTTCCTTTGATAGGATGCCATCGTTCCAACGTAAGCCAGATATAAGTGACTGCAGACGGCCAAGTTCCCGACCTGACAACCTTCTACATTTGCACTAGTGTTGCAGTATTATGCTGCAGTTCTATCCATGATATAAGAAATTTGATTGGGCGATCGTGGTTCTGGATTCATAAAGGACGACTTTAAGACTGCTGGCATCTAACTGACTGAACAATATAACTCGAATTGTACTAGCAAGTTATTTTCTGAGAGGAACTTAGGTTATAGGTAATCGTGTGGAAAGTGTCTATATAAGAATATGAGCCCAAATTTTGATTTCGGTCTATGTAAGAGTTAGGAGCAGATTTGCGGGAGCTAGCATACTAATGACCATTTCCCACAAACACCGAGATACTGAATAGGGAAACCCGGAGAGAGACTATATTGTCTTACGTCTTATAAACTGCTAGACCATCGATATCCTCCTACCCTTTAATTTATGTAGCTACAATATGTATATATAAGCTGCGTATAGGCTTGCATCTGGTGCCTATGCTAAGCGGCATGATATACCCCTTTAAAATGAGTCTTTTTTACCCACGCTGGTTCAATCTCTAGTTTCTCTACGCCGTACTATGATTGATCATAGCACACGGGCTTTGATACTCTTCTAATACTAATTCTTGCTCACAATTTTCATTTAATGTATCGCCACGAATATCTTTGCAGTGTCATTTACACGGCTAGTACGTTACTTCGCTGTCTTCCAGCATGTCTCATTGTGTATGATAAACGAACGTTTCATTGGGCGAGACCTTGTCTTTGTATTCTAATATGGGTTACAATCATCACGCTATATTCAGTTTATCGATACATATTTCACATAATAGAGCTCATGATGGTTTGAGATGAAAATAGTCTATAATTGCTTCGCATAAGGCAGTCTATCTATAATTCTTGAAAGGAGAGGCATTCAGCATATAACGCTAATGGAAAATGAGTGACCTATAAAACCAAAACAAGCAAATTTCCCGTATTTCCCTATATATACTCCTCGCTTGCTGCGCTGCTTTATCTAGATCGTGTATCATTCTCAATCCCTTCAATTAGTGAATTAAAGGAATCGTCGAGGCAAAGTCGAGTTTGAACCAGGGCAGATGGTGTTGTCGACGTAGGAGGTGTTCTTGTATGAAAAGACGTAGTTGTTGGTGTAGTGGTCGCTGCCACGCCATTGGCCCTAGAACATGTCAGTAAATTGGATCAGGAGATGAGATATGAAAAGGGAGTAAGACTTACATCGTTGGTGGCGTAGCTAGAGTCCCAGTACTGCGTGTACATGGCGCAGTATTGGCCCTCGGGGCTGCCGTTCACCTCAGACAGGTACGTGACGAAGAAGTTGCAGATCTTGGGCGAGCCGACGGAGGGCGNGGTGCGCGAGRTACGCGACAGCGTGATTCCGCGTGTCGAGCAGCACCATGAGAGCCTCGACACACTGACCGTAGCGGTCGACACNGCCAAAACACGATCCTCGAGGCTCTGGGCAGCCTGGGCCAGGAGTTCCGTGCCAACCAAGGTCGTGATGCTGTGNCGCCCTGGTCAGCCCTGCCTGGCGTCCGGGACCTCTGGGCGGTGGCGGTGCCAGCGATCAGACGAAGAGCACGATGGAGGATCTTAAAGGGCAACTGACACGAAGCTTCGCGAGTCTGGCAGAGCATAACAGGCGCCTGGGAGAGAATGATAGGCATCTAGCGGACAGTAATAATCGTTTATCGGCACATGATAGGCATCTAACAGACCTTCAGAGACGCATAGGAGACCATGACACACGCCTCGCAGCACATGATAGACATCTGAATGACCACAACACACGCCTAGGGGCTCATGATAGAGGCTTCGTGGAGAATAATAGCCGCCTAGTGACCTGCGAAGGACATTTAAGGGATCACGATGTGTGCGTTGCGAAACATAATGAGCGTATGGGAGGCTTGGATAAAGTTGATGAACAAGTAAGTTGCACTTACTGGTAACAATACGTCAACGGACGCGTTGGCTGACTGAATCTGTATTAGTTGAGCGGGCGCGTCACCGTTCTTGAACAGAGGACAGATCATGGACTAAGTCCTGCCCAAATCACAGCAATCATGCAGAACCACCAGCAGCGCTTGGAGTCAGCGGAGCGGGACTTACAACGCCTCGACAAAGTTTTACAGGAAACACAGGTCATTAAACCCAGTACCCCTCACACGCAACCACACTTGGCTTCTGGGGAGACGCGAACTCTGGTGTGTCAAACGGGTTTGGAGAACCGTACCCAACCGGAACAGGCGGGCAAAGCGTCTGAAAAGAGCCAAGGCTCAGAATCGCCTAGCAAGAAAACCCCGAGACAACACGAAGAGACAAACCATACTTCAGAATTGAAACGACTTGATGAGAGTTTAGATGCCATAGGCAAGCGAATAGCCCCTTTGGAAAAACGAATGAATTTGGTCGAGAAAGAGTTTGAGAAGCTATCACAGTCAACTACCACTCCTGAGAGTATGGCTAAAGACCCGGGCTCGGAGGAAGAAGGCCAGTATGAGATATTGAGGCATACTAACTTTCAGCTCCAGGAGGATCTCGCGGGGCTGAGATCCAACGAAGATTCACAATTGCTCATGCAGCTTTACTCGGAGAAAGACAAGTGTGACGATGCTTGTTATACGGTTCAAAGAGCGTGCGTCCATATGTGGTCATATCTTCTTTGTCGGAGTCGAAAAGACGAGAAGCTCATTTCAGACTTCTGGAAAAGAGAAGACTGGCTGAATTATCCCACCATCCTAGAATTGGAGCGAAACTCCTTAATGCCGAAGGGCAAATACTTCCCACGCTACGTTTACGAGATTGGTGAAATATTCAATCGCAAGGTAGTCACCAAATACAGCGGGCGACAAGCCACTCACCGCTCAACGGGGTATCATCTTGTTGTCGATGTTACCAAACCCGAGAAATCGCTCTGGCTGATATACCGCTACCAGGAGGTGAGTGGCGATGGCCAGAGCTTGAAGCAAAGCATCACATACAAGCAAGACAACTTCTGGCACCCTTTCGCGAGCGTCTGCGAGTTCGATATCGCAATGATATTCGAAAAATTCGAAGATTGGAAAGGGACGGATACCCCGGTTGGAAGCTTTGCGGCATCGAAGAAGCTTGTGCGACAGACGGGGTCTTTAGTTAGACCCACGTTTATTGAACCCGTTCTTCAGGAAGTGAAAGACGAGATTCGTCGAAGTTGGGATACCAGTGCGCCGGCCCGAGCAGCCCGGCGATAAAAGCATCATCAACTTGAACACGAAATTTGCGAAGGCACTAATCGATGAGGTAAACAATCGAATCTTCTGCCGTCGCTGGGTAAGATAATGCCTGCTATTGCCCCTGGTAATATTTTTTTATACTGACTGGATCCCAAGCTTCGTTTTTATATGGCACCCGTTGGTGTGAGTCCAGGCACAAAACCCGTCCTGCCAGGTTGGCTCTAAAGCACCTACGAGCGCACACCACCATCTTAAGGCTAGTCGAATCGAATCTCTGCGATCCCTAGCCCCAACAGCCAAAACGGCCTTGCAGATAGCAAGGAACATGACTCCAGGTTGCCGTGGCGCCAGTAGGCTGTGTAACGTTAACACATAACGATCATCGAGGCTTTAAATCGACTTTGGAGGTGGACCACGCCCCTAGTAAACCCCCGCATCGTGACCTTGCATCCCCAACTGCCTACCTTCACTACCTTGGTTAGCTCGACTGGCAGGATCGAATTGCATGGAGTTACAATACCTGGTCTTGTACCCGCGAGATTATTTATCCACACCTGGGACAATTCCAGAACCTGGGTCCATAAGCAGGTGCCTACAACTACATTTCAAGATTCTGCTCATAGGAAAAGAGACCAATCGAGTGGGCGCGTGCTCCGTTTGGCCAGCATAGCTGGCAATTGACGGACTTTTCGTTATTCTTATTAGGTGATTATCACAAATCTTTCGGCTAGCGTCTTGCTGGTAATTATTGAGTGGCGTAATAAGCTCGGCGGAACTTTTCCGCCAGAACATGTGAATGATGGCACCACATGAAGGAAGATACTTGGCGATGCATGTCAGATGCTGCGTCATATTTTTTTCTACTTTTTTTTTTCTCTTTGGCGGGGGGGATCTTTATACGTGATCTTAATAATCTGTCTTGCCATATACGTAGACACGAGATAATGTACTCTACGAGATAAGAGAGAGGCGTCCTCTGGCCAGCCGTAGGTATAAATACCTACTTCTCTTCTCTTACCTACCTACTTCTTAGCTGAAGCGGCCTAGCCATACTTCCTCCCAGCATTTTAACTCGTGTTAACTACGGGAAAGAATATGTGCCGTTACTTTTCTCCGACAAACAAAAACAGAATGCGAGGAGAAGCGGTGGAATGAGCTGCACGCACCTTGGTAAGAATTATTCATCCAAGCTCCCAAGCCTACCTAGTCCAGTATCTACCTAGTAGGGACCCAACTGACATGGTTCGCCCCGGCTTCTTGTCCAAGCTACTGTAGTGTCTTTTACCCCGCAAAAGCGGGNATTGGTACACCTAAGAAGTGCCGATACTACATCGTAATATTATATCGCAGCCTACCTATCTATTCCTACTCTCACTCTACCTAAGTAATCTGTGCGGGGAATGTCTGCTTGAGTTCTGAGGTCTGTGATTGACGGTCGTACTTAGTAATAATGAATGGGATTTTCCTTCTTTTAAAGCCGAAGCTATCCGGCCGGAAAGCCTCGAGTTTAGGGGTGATCAAGTACTCACTCGGTCAGGCCGCCCCCCATACACTCACTAAGTACTTCCCGACCTGCATTTCGTGGGGAGCGGGATTGGGCGAAGGGTTGCGCCAACCAGGGGAATCGTCAGGGGATGCACCGCCGCGCCAATGGGCGGGATTCCAGCTTGTCGCCACAACGCCATATCACCCATCATCGGCCCGTCTTTCGTCGACTTTCCCTATTCTGATTGCTCTCACCAAGAGCGGGCAGGGATGGCAAAAACTTCGGGAGAAACATTATCAGATGATGCAAGAAATTTGCAGAGCTCTGATAGCTCTTCCCCTCTCCCTCTTTGTGCGTTAGGCCAGGCTGGGCCTCGCTCGTCCCGGAGATTTGTCAATGTAACCTACCTACCCCGAGGCGTCTCCAACACGAGCTCGACCGCACGTAACCCGTATCTACGTAGGTAGTCGGTTCCCTAAGGCTAGCTCATACTAAACATTACGGCGTATACTTAGGTATGTGCGCTGCCTAACAATTATTGGTGGTCGTACATAAAATCGTAAGAGCTCACTGCTAATTAAGGTGTGTAGCATACTGCCTGCCAATTGACTAACAAACAAAGCTTAGTAGTTAGATATGTAGTGCAGACACGGCATGGTATCCCCAAGAGAAACACAATTAGCAAATATGTTTAGAGCGCGGAGAAGGAATGCGGAGAGCATTATCCATTGTGGGCTAGGTATTTCTCCTCACTCATCTCATTCTTGATCCATCTACCTACATACGTAATACGCGCTGCCCATGGGGCTGTCCACATGGCTACGATGGGGTCTGATGGGGTCTAGGTATGGGCAGAGTATGGGGTCTGGGTCGCCCTAGCTTGTTAGGCTTGCTAGTGCCGCCGACTGGGACAATTGAGTTACTCGCGACGGATCGGTCACGACAAATGGCCTTCCTCATCGGCAAGTGGTCCGGCAGACTAGGGCATGCCACGCGCAGACAATGAACATGGCCAGCACCTGGACAGATCTGACCGCCGCCCGAGACATTACAGTACGGTAGACATAGCCAAGGGTCGGGGCAGAGTCGGGGGATGAACATAACATAACATAAGCATGGGCATGGGCATGGACCCAGATCACCATCATCCTCGCCATCATCTGACCAATCTTGACGTTGTGTTTGCCCCGGAACCCTGCATTCATCGTTCATAGCTCGCTGCATACGACCTGCACAAAGCTGCAAGAAATAATCAACGTCACCGGCGAGAGCCGCGGCCGCCGCCATTACGGCCCTGTACCGTATGTACGCATGAGCTAGCTAGGACCTACCCATTCAGATACCTAGTGTACCTTTGTAATAATAAATATTGGTACGCTACCGACCGAGGCAGGCTAGGTAGAGGTATATAAGAGTCACCCGGGGGACCGCATCCGTCTTTGTCGTATTTTCTTCTCGAGTTCGTCACACCGTCCTGACTCCCCAGGCCAGGTAGAGAGAGACAGCAACTTGCGATTCAGTTCGCATCCCTAGGCTGTCAGCCGCTCGTGTGACCAGGCTTCGAGTTACACCGCAACGAACGACGAACCAACACACGAGATCAACGCCATGCGTACCGCTTCTACTTTCACCGCCTTGCTGGCGGCTGCACGCAGCGCCTGTGCTGTCTCGGTATGTCTTTTAGCTCCTTAACACACAAAAGTTTACAAAGATTTTCCCCAATCCTAGACTCTGGCCTTTTGGCGTCATAGTGCTTCTCAATGCATCAGCGCAAAATCATGCAGCTCTATTTAGTCTTATTTTTCGTCTGATGGGATCCATGTCGGCCAATTGGCGAAGATGGACATAGGGGAGATGAAGTTTAGTTAATCTTATGTATGCTGTACGGCACTGCGAAGAGCTAGGTACCTAAGCTAGCAAGTTATGTTAGCTACCGAAGGTACTAGACTGGGCTAGCTTAAGTACCTAATCTACCGAAGCCAATCTTCGATTTTCAGCGGCACTCCCTGTTCCCCCCCCCCCCTTCCCCGTCCCATTACCGGCAGCTACCCAATTAATTCAGCTCAACTCAAGCTTTTCGGGGGCTCAAACGCTAACAAATTCCCCCACAACAGGACCTCGCTTATTCCGAGCCTCACTATCCATCCCCATGGATGAATCCGCAGGCGATTGGCTGGGAAGAGGCCTACGTCAAAGCACGGGATTTCGTCTCGCAGCTAACATTAGCCGAGAAAGTCAATCTGACAACTGGTATTGGGTAAGAAACCTAGCGCTGACAAGTTGAATTTTGAGAGAAAAGGCCTGTAAACTC
>JAPUUL010000821.1:0-13647 GCA_029590625.1 Lasiodiplodia mahajangana
TAGAAGAACAAGTCTTCCCGCATATAGAACGTGCTACCGCGAAGCTCCCCCCTAACGTCTACGATCTGGATAAGCTCGGTGCTAAGGTCATACGGCGGATCGTAGACAAGAACTTTGAGCGACACTTCACGGAAGGCGCAGGCCGTCTATCTTCGGCGGCAGAGGGCACTATTGCTGCTGGTATCCACAGGCTTGTTACTGAGCTATGCTCTGGTCCGGTATGTACATTTCGAAAGAACGCTGTATTCAGGGTGTGTAATATGCTAATCAATAATGCCTTCCTTAGGATTGCCGCCGCTCCGCCTCACAAAATTCGACCCCCACCATCGCGCACATCGTCACGACTAGTACTGATGCTCTTGGCACGGTATCTGCGGTTATCCCTTCTATCGAGATGGATGTTGATGTCCATAGCGATGACGACGATGACGGCGACAACGACGATAACGACGACGACGACGATGATGAAGATGAAGACGAGGATGAGGAAAGGCTTGAAGAGGAGAAGGAGCAAGTGGAAGGAGAATACTACGAGGAATACGACGATGGGGAGATATTCGAGTACAATATTGACGGGGACGACGATAGTGATACTAATGTTGCTCCCCAAACATCAGTCCCGCAATCCCGTATACGCACCCCCCCCTTGTCGTCGGCCGCCAAAACCGCAAAAAAAGGCAAAGGATCCTATATCTCCTCAGCAATTACGAACTAGAGCCAAAGCGAGCCAATGGCAATCAGGGAAAGCACGCATTTCGAATCCGGTATCAAAAACGGTACACCAGACATTCGGCCTACCTCTATGTCCATACGTGTCGGCTCTAGAACGACAACAAATCGCGTTGGGCGTTGCAAGGGCTTCTGTACCCCTCATAGCTAGCCACTCTTCGTCTCAAATTTTCCACGTTGACTTCAGTGACACGGAAATTCACTACCTACAATACATAGCCAGGAAATTATATGGAAAGCCAGCCGTGGACGGCGAAAGATCCACGATCCGAGATCTCCGTAACGTTCTTAAGAAGGCACCCGCTATTAGAACTAGCTTGGCTGAAGTTCATACCGAGGGATACGTTGGCTATGAGCCCCCACCATTATCACTCACGAAACGCTCTGCTAGTGACGTTACTAACTTTTTGAGTGACTTATATTTGAAGAAGCTCAATCGAGTACCGCAATCCCTATTCATGGAGTATGTGGACACTATCGCTCGGAGTGATGCAAGCCGAGCTAGCCGGGTATCGACGTTGTTGCTGGCGAGGGAAATTACTGGCAACCGACTGGGAGCCACTCGAACCTACCAGAACTTCATAACAACAGTCAAGAGTAACTGGGAGGACTATCTCGAGCCACAAGTCGAGTGGACGAACTGTGCCGGCGATATTATGACTATTAGCTGGCTTTCCAACACCGACTTTGTTTGTGGCACAACAACTCATTCTGATTCCCATAACCAACAATACAACAAACCCGGAAATCTTCTGCTGGGCTCGGCGGCGACGGCTACTCTCCGCGCATATCCTGACCACCGAGTCATCCGCCCCGTCGTTTCCACTGGAGATAATGCCCTAGGTTCAATGGTTGCAAGTCAAGATCCGTGGCTCTTCACATCCGTAGTGTCTTCAGACTACGATCCGGTTTTCGAATTGGCATTCACGTCCGGCTTCGACAAGACTGTAAAAGTCTGGAAGCACCAAAATGGGTCCATGACGAGCTGGGGCACTTGGCACCATGGAGGCCACGTTAACTTTGTCGTTGCTTCCAAAGATAACCGCGGTACTGTAGCTACGGCTGCTGACGTGCCTACAGAAGCGGTTCGAGTCTATTATCTCGACCCGACTAATATATCAGGTAGCCGATACGAATCCTACTCATGTACGAGGGTGCATGACGAGGACTATGTGCCTTCTGAAAAATGGGCCTATTATCCAGCTGCAATTCGATGGGGTCTAGCCAAAGACATGAGCCATCTTCTACTTATCGGTTATTCTCCTAGAAGCCCGACCGGGGCGGATCATGAAATACCAGAGGATAAACGCGACACTGGTGAGCTCTGTCTTTGGGACACAAACACAAAAAAACAAGTCAAAGTAAACAGTGCCAAAACTCAAAATGTCTTCGAGGTTGCGTGGCACCCTTGGCGTCCTATCTTCGCCGCTGCGACTTCCGCATCTAAGGTTCTAGAGAGGACGGAGCAATCTCCTAGAACTCAAATCCGAATCTTCCAATACACCAACGAAACAAGCCAGTACAGTGCCATGAAGAGCCTAGATTGTGCTGCTATTGACATCAATGAGCTATCTATAATGTATTCTTTACTGTCAACCTCTCACCCATGAATGCTGGTGGCTAACACGAGAATAGGCCCAACAGTTTTGACTATTCGTATGTAGCAGCTGGCTGCACTGACGGCAAGGTCTACGTATGGGACACAGCAGGGAGCGACATGCCAATGTGTGTCTTAGAACACGGTGGTAAGCTCGGGTACCTTATACATCATATAGTACCAGACTAATGAGCCTCTAGACCCCGTTGAGGAGCTCTTAGGAGACCGGGAGCACGAAGACGTGGGTGTCAAATTCATAGCATGGGCAACCACTGCTGACCGACTTTATACCGGATCATCCGACGGCGTAGTTAAGGTGTGGAATATTCGGCATGGCAAAGGCACCCTAGTCAAGGACCTCATCGAAGTTGCGGCCCCTATCACGTATGGAGCATTCTCTCCAGACCACACCAGGCTGGTTATCGGAGATGGGAGTGGCCGAGTTTACTTGTTGGCATTGGAAGATCCCGAAGATGAAGACCCACCACCGAACCCGGCGCATATCTCAGCAGAGTTCATGAACATCCAAACAAACACCGGCAGTCATCGCGCTATCCGCCGACCACGCCCCTTTTTACCTCATCCAGAACTGCCTCCCCCAGGCGTCACGTCCCATACCAGGCTCATGGATGGGCAAGAAAAGGCTAGAGAGTACCTGGATACTGCTCAGATTATGCTCCATCCAGACCCTAGAGTCGGCGCAGTTCAAGGTGTGAACTACGCAGAAACCTGCCTATTTCGGAGCGAAGCACACGTTAATGAAGATCCAAACGAGCCATTATTAGCTTCTTTCCAAAGCAAGCAACAGAGCTCTCAACGATCGAGTCGCCAAGCGGATCCTCGCCGGACTTGGTTGCCACGGCAGCCAAAGCCGCCAGACGACGGCTCTGTCTATACCAACGGCTGGCACGAAGATCGGTATACTCATCAGCTGAATGGAGAGCCTATTGATATCGATGACGACCACAGCGACCACAGCTCCGATTATCAAGACGCTTTCGACCCTGCTACTTTGAAAGCCCTACAAAATGAAAGGGCAGAGCTAGACGACCGCCTTATCGAGCTGGACTACGAGACTAGCCTCTTAGATAGTGATGATGAGCACCCCTGAGGACAACCGTGAATAATGAATGATGAGTAATAGCAAATTAAAGGACCAATCAATCAATCGTTTGGTCAAATGCGCTCCCAGAGCCGCAAATGAACTAGACTATGTTATGAGGAAGAGCATTGAATAGAAGCTAGAAGGGAGTCTTAGGGCTGATATATTGATGTTAGATCCCTGCTTACCTACTTTTATAATCCGTTACGCTTAAGGTTATTAGCAAGTTATAATAGCAAAATCGATCTTAATGCTTCACTAAACTTCGCTATTTTCCCTCTTTGTGCTTGTTATCCTTACGAATCACAGAATTCTCACTTAATAGCATCAACTAGGAGTTACCAGCAGTAGTTTTATGATATGTATAAATCCTACTCTAAACATCTACGCGGGTGTACAGGGTAGCTTGCCTCAACTATCCTTAATATCAACTACACTAGGCAAATTTACCAAGTTATGCTAGTGAAACAGGCACGATGCTTAGAAGTTATAGGGCTTATTATTAATAGCCGTCCATTCGGGTCATTGATAATCTACATTATCTCAACATGAACAAGGGAGGAAAGAAACGCGTACGCTAGACGCCCTCTTAGCTATCCCACTTGCTGTGATGCGAGCCATGCATTCATTGCAAGGTGCCCGTACTCAAAACAATATCCGTAACTCATATACACGAAAAGACCAACCTAAGAGCTGACACAATGCACCCCTAAGCCCCGTTAACGCCGATCTATGCAACCATTCAAGGAACCAGTGCTGCCGAGCGCAATGCAATGCGATGCATCAATGCATGCAGTGAGTTCTGCCGCTAGAAAACCAATTCCTTTGTCTGCTATGTTGTGAGATCCTATCCAGTTCCATTATACTGATCCGGCGCCGGGAAAGAAAAGCCGGGCGGGAAGACCGGCATCCCGTTGGGGCCAGTCCCTATGCCAAAAGGGAACTGGGGGAAGTCAGCCTGACCCTGTGATTGATCATTAGATGAGCCGTTATCATGGCGGTGGTCTCTCTTGCCCCGCCAACGACCGAAGTCATCCTCGTCTCCACCCCGACTGGACTTTGGGCCATGTCTACCGCCCTTGTCCGTCTGCATACGTCGGCTGATAGCTTTTGAAGATACGCCAGCACCAATCTCGATATCGGGCTCTTCAACGACTAGACCTGTCTCAATTGGTCTACCACCACTACCGCCAAACTCTGCGGTCAACATCCACTTCCTGTCGGCCTCCGTTAACTTGGAGATGGGAATAACGCTGATGCCGGTTTGGTAGTCGCTGCAGTCACGTGGACCGAATCCGACTCCCCACCGTGTCTATAAAAGGGTTAGCTAGAGTACGCGGGTTGCGGTTTATCATCCTTTACTTACTCTGAAACTGCCACTTTCCATGGCTTCTTTGGCGTGAACGGCATCCCTTCGCGTGACCATCTTTACGAAGGCATGGCGTTTATCCTTGTTAACAATGCAGGTCTGTACTTGGCCGTGACGACCAAAGACCGACCGTAGCTCGGCCTCGGAACACCTGTGGTAATTAGGTAAGCCACTCTGCTGAAAAAAGATCCGGGAAGAGGGGGTTACTTACGTCACACCTCCAACAAAGAGGGTTCTGCTTAGAACTATAGAGTTGTCAGCAATCTTTTCTCAAACTTCTGTCAAGGCCCCGTACCCTTAATGTGCCCTGCCGGCAGCGTTCTGTCAATTTCTACCCATTTCGCACCAGGGCGGGGGAAGTCCTGGGGAGGAGTTGGGCTACGACCACGACGGCCAGGTGGGCTACGTTGCCGATATTCCGATCCTCTGCCACGCCTGTCACGATCATCCATACGCCCACCACCTGGTGAATTGGGTCCGTACCCGCCGTAATCACGACCACGTTGATCCCACTGACGTGGAGGGGATCGTGACCTCGACCTATCATGATATCTAGGGGGCGATCTCACTTGATTGAAGCTACGGTCACGTGACTCGTCTGGTCTGAAACTCTCTTGACCCCAAGAACTACCGTACGGCTGTTGGCCTGGTTGAGCGGAAGGTTGTGGAGGCATAGAGGGTGGGGCAGACGGCGGCATAGCAGCGCCACCATTTTGTATTCCTGCTATAATCAAAGGTATTTTATCCACMGGGATGCCCTTCGCGCTCCATGCCAACAACAAACCCGATGATGGCGAGCTGGGCAAAAATGCGAAAGGCCGCCTCACCGCCAATGCTAGGTGCAGATCTCACGTTCCGTACATGTCCTAGCCCACAGTACACTCGCATGGAACCGAACCAACCTTACGCTCAGTTCGACCACCTCGAGAAACACCAGCGTGATGCGTCCGGCGCCACGGGCCTCTGGCGCGGGTATTGTTCATCCAAGACTAACAAAATAGATACACGGGCCCTACAACCGCCGGCTCTACTCCATACGCCAGGTGCATCGTGCTCTCCTATCGACCCTTTCGACTCTGCTTTCGGTGCTTCCATGAATGGGAGTGGCACGCAATCGCCCACGTGGGCTGTGGGTGGCAGGCCAACGAGCTTGCACAGGCAGACCCTATCTGGGCTCGAGGACAGACTAGAGAGGGAGATGGGGCGCAAGGAACGCGAGGAGGCGATTCTGGCTGAGTTTGACGATGCCTTCGTAACGCAAGTGTACAATTACCTAAGCTTGGGCTACGCTGCCACGGCGCGTGCCTTTGACGACGAGCTCAGTAAGATTAGCGGCATCTGCGTGGAGGAGTTGCGTAAGGACGATAACGTCAAAGTCGGGAAGGGGTTCATGCTCGAAATGGAGATAAGCCCAAGCCGTGGAAGTACCGACAGTAGCAACTCTAGCTCCAGCTCCAGCTCCAGCGGCGATGAGCAAATCGTCTCGTATACGCACGAGAGGCGACCACGCCATAAGCCTCCCCGCTGGAAGGCGCTCAAATTATATATCCGGGAATGGGCTCGACAACACCCATCCTTCAACGGTGACGATGACTCAGGTCCTCCCGCCTGGGGCGTGAGGGCACGGAGAGGTAGCTGGGCTATATAGAACACGTCAATTTCGCAAAACATCAACGGCGCTGGAATTTATTAACATAGGATAGACATAGCATTAGACGATAAAACGTCTACTTACCCAGAGGGGGGACGCTGATCATTGAACCTGAAAACCATATGAAGTGGTGATGATCATCCGTCCTGGCCTTATGGTCGACACTGAATTAGTACATCATAGACGACGAGGCATTTCGCTTGCCTTTAAGGTAAAAACCTAGCATGCGAGGTTTTAGATTTTATCCCATCATATATTATAGCAAGACACTCATCTGCTGTAGCCCTACATGTCACTTTATACTATTTCTAATACGCCTACCGGCATTATTAAGCTGATACTGCTCGTTAATCTGCAGCTGACCGAACAACAGTCTTTTGTATGCATGCTCTTATTACCCAAATAGTGCCCAGAATCGATGATTGCTTGGCTGCAGGGGATCACCTCTTGCCCTCAATCACTCAATATTTTATCGCCTCCCCCGTGCATTAGAAAAAAAAAAAATGATTTCATAATTTATTCGAATCTACAACATTTATTTTTAAGGCTCAGCTTTATTGACTGTGTGCAGCGTAAAGTCATAATCTTTACAATATTTTATTCTAAAAAATGTATATCTACTTACTAGCTGGCTGCTTGTTTTTCGTAAGCAAACCGTGAGAAGAAGAATATTTTCCTTTAATTTTATAATATATTCTTACTAATCGCTCACCTTTCACCCGACGACTTTCGACCTGAACCTCTGGCTATACTTAGGGATACGTACACCATACGCGACATGAAGGGGTGAAAGTCGGTTTGCGCAGTGGCCTAAACACCGCCAATCTAGTAAAAGAACCAATCAGCCTTCAACGAAAATACAAACAAAGTACAGGTACGCGTGTTTTGATCTAGTCGGCTACGGATATCTTTGGATTAGTTCGTAGTCGAGCGCAAGAATGTAAATGCAGAAGGCGATTGACTCGCAGATATTTCAAGACCTAGGCTAGAAAAAAAACCGTACATCTCAGCTCGATGCTGTGCCGCTTCGGGCCATTTGGTGAAGTAGACAGATAGAGAACATGAATCTTCAATGTGGTATGAGCACAGCCCTCACATAATGGCATTCCCTTAGCCAAGTTACGTGTCACAATTTGCTTGAGGGAGAAAACCTCGAGACCCCTCATCTCAGCTTGCAGCCTGAATGGCACGCGCCCTACACCAACACTCATCACCATCCTCGTTATCCTCTGTGTGCTGAACAACATTCAAGATGAGTATTAACGCCTCCGAAGGCATGTACGCCGACACGAATGTGCCGATATGCAATATTCCGGTTGCTGAGGCTTTTGCGGCCTTAAGCCGCGACGAGAAACTCTACGCTCACCACATGTGCCGGGCATCTTTTGCTGGAACTCGGATTGTTCTCAAGCAGACATCCCAGGAGTCGGAGCGTATATACGACCTCATTGTTGCCCTTTATCGGGTAGCGGGAGGCAAATGGCAAGACTTGGCGGCCAAAGCTGAGGTTGGTAGTCAAGATCTAGAATATTTCCTGGATTACGCTGCCATGCTGCTCGCGAATGTTGGAAACTATAGAGTAAGTACTAGTCAGCGTGTGCTAACACCTAAAGACTGACGATTCTTTTTCTCCTATTCCAGTCAACCGGTGACCAAAAGTTCGTTCCACGGATTTCTATAGAAGCCATGAGACGATTGTGCCACCTTGACTCCAAGACACGGGAGTTATTTGAGGCAGTAGTCGATGCCATGTACTCTACTTCCATTCACCAATATGGCTATTCCTCTGTGAAAGGCTGCGCTAGCGGATATTATCCTCATAGTACTTCGGTTAGTAAGGAAGACGTTGATTTAGTGCAGCGATTTCTGCAATCGAAAAACCTTCTGCCGGAGAATACACGCATCATTAAACACGATGATGCCCCAAACAAATATACCGTGCTCCGCGCATCTGCTGAGGCAGACGTACAACCTTCCTCCCATTCGTTTAATCTAGACGGACAGAATGCAACTATCATTTTGAAAACCGGCGATTTCAACGAACCCTTGGGAAACGCTATCGTCCACCTAGAGGCAGCCAGTAACTATGCAGCTAGTGAGATGCAGAAAGATATGATTCGTAACCTAGTTACGAGTTTCAGGACGGGCGATCATGACAAGTTCAAACTTGCCCAGACTAGTTGGGTCCAAGATCGCGATCCCACTGTCGAGACCATCATCGGATTCATAGAAACTTATCAAGATCCCCACGGAGTACGAGGAGCCTGGGAAGGAATTGTTGCAATCGTGAATAAGAATCAAAGCAGGAAATTTGGAGAACTAGTAGACCGGTCGGGAGAATTTCTCGCGCAGCTGCCTTGGAATGGAGCGTTTGTCGGTCTAGAGCAGGGCAAGCTGAGCTCTTTCGAATCAGATCGGTTTGTCAAGCCGGATTTTACCAGCCTAGACAGTATGCCACTTCAAGTTCCCCCTCCCTTTCCCCGAGCATCGTTAACTATATTGACACCTTTTGCTCAGCTGTAGGATTTCTCAAGTCTGAAAGTCCAGCTGGTATTAATCTTCCCAATGTAAGTGTATCCTTTCTTTTCTTGTGTCCAATTTTGTCCCCCCAACCGAGTATCTGGCTTACAAATTTCCCTTCGTACTAGTTTGAAGACATATGCCAAACCGTCGGTTCTAAGAACCTAGAGTTCGGTAATGTCAACCAAGCCAACCCGTCGAACGAGAAGATACCATTTGTGCACCCCGAAGAGGTGGAATGGCTACGTAAATACAGAGACCAAGCTTTTGAAGTCATGATCGGTTGCCACGAGCTACTTGGCCACGGCTCCGGAAGATTGCTAACTGAACTTTCTCCTGGTGCTTTTAACTTCGATACTGACAGCCTTCCTATTAACCCGTTGACCGGAAAGGCCATCACTTCATGGTACAAGCCAGGGGAGACATGGGCGAGCGTCTTCGGGGCAGATGGTAGCGCTATTGAAGAGTGCCGTGCCGATGGTGTCTCTTTGATTCTACTCCCAAATAGAGACATCCTATCTATATTCGGTTTTCAAGAAAACTCGGTTCCCAGCCCCGATGATAGTAGGTTTCATTCCAACTACGCAAGACCTAGCTAACATAACTATAGTCGTCTATGCCGGTTTTCTAACTTTTATCTCCGGTGCAATCGAGGGCCTTTCGCGATGGAGCCCAGACACTAGGGTACGGAGTTCACCCCTTTTGGCTATACTTGCGTACTTTGCTAACTTTTTCGTAGAAATGGGGTCAAGCACACCGACAGGTACGTTTCGTTCCTTATTCTATCCCATTTCTCTCGCTTACAGTTGCATAGGGCAAGTTCGCACTACTACAATGTCTCTTAAGATGTGGACCCGAGCTCCTACAACTAGTCGAGGTGAACGATGAAATACAGATCAAGTTGGATCGTTCAAAGATTCAAACTCACGCAATACCGGCTTTATCCCAATTCCTCTTGGAACTCCAGGTCCACAAATCTACGGCGAACTACGAAGGCGCATTGCGACTGTTCAATTCGTACACTGAGGTGGACAAGACATTCGCACGCTACCGTGCAATTGTCCTCAAACAAGAGCCGCCTCGGATTCAGTACGTTCAGCCTAACACGTTCATTGTCGGGGAAGGCGTGGAAATCCGCGATTATCCCGCCACGAGGGAGGGATTGATTCAGAGTTGGGTCGAGAGGAACGTGTGAACCAACGCATGGGTCATGAGGTTTATGCCTTTTAGTTAGGCGAGGTAGGCTAGCTTAGTTTCTGTCAAGAAATGCAAAAGGGTACCAAAGGTCATTATTCAACAGGTTTGATCTTGAATATACGTGTAGTAAGATTCTACAGCACCTAAGCATAGACTGCGGCTCTATGCGATGGGTTATGCATACGAAGGAGACTAAGTATACCCACGTATAAACACTCAGTCTACTATTGACTCAGAGCGACACTTCACACCCTTCCGAGATCTCTTCCTCCGTGAACACGAGTGCTTCATCGCGCCGCGGTTTCTCGGGATCCAAGTATATCTTGGCCCTAATGCTATCCTCGTCAACATTGGACTCGCAGAAGGTTAAGTAGTTTCTTGGAAGGTGAGGCTTTGACGGTGCTGTTGCGGGATTGGTATGCTCTCTCATTTGCGGCGTCAATGAAATGGTCTAAGAAGTCATTATCTCAAAAATCACAATGCGATAAGAGATGGAAATGGTAGACCTATACGTTGGAACTATCACTTACTTACGAAAAAAGGCGCGTTGGCGGACTGCGTTGTTGTTTTGACCTCGATCAAATATCTCACTTTCCACTACTATTCTACGATTTTTGACTGCACTTATCACATCTAATCGCACTTTACTAGTAGCATTGCTTTAAACATTATAATTGTTAAGCTAGGTGTTTAGCTTATGCTCCCGGATTATAAAGAAGATTTTCGTGTGGCCTTAGCCTATATGATATTGGCAATTGATTGCTTATATTTGGGCTGTATTTGAATACAACGATAGAAAATGATGCCAAGCCGGAACATCAAGATATGTACCGAATGGCTACCTGGCTACACAACGATCCGAATTTATACGATCGTGCGGGGTATCTACATATCATTACAACATAAGATCAAAGTATCGATACGGATTGGGTCGATGGGGCATTTGGGGGTTGGGGGCATCTCCAACATTGTCGCCGATCCACAGGCGGGGTAAATCGTAGCGGGCTCGTCATTCTTAACCACCTTCCCCAACAGCCACCGTGCAGTCCTGCATCTGAGCCACTCGTTGCCCATGCTTATCTGGTAAGCTGCCAAGAGCACGTCCGACATTCCAGATATGTAGTGTTATGAGTTATTATGAAATGGTATTTGGTCTAGTAGTATTCTTTCAGCACCAAAGATGCAGATCTCCGTGGATGAAGCCTCTAACCCTTGCCACTTACATGCTGTATATCGCACGTTTTGAATGGGACACTCCCTTGGTCCGCGTAAGCGGCAGAGAGATCGCGGTGAATCGCTGGCGATAAGTATCCATTTTCTACTAGCGAAGAAATGCCTACCATCTCGATGCAACGAATGCATGCAACCTCAACAGCGGGGAAGGAGGACTTGGACCGGGACCCTGGGCCCTGCAATGACAAAAACAACAGCGTGAGGAGCATGAGCGACATAGTATAAATACCCTTCTCTATGAAGCTCTCCGAAACAAATGTATTCGGTCGCGAGTAGAGCTTGGCGCTTTCCGTTGGACAAGCCCGCTATTTTCCCAACCTTGGTCGCTTCACGTAGGTAGAAGGGCGACTTAATTGAAATGCCCTCGACGATAGTGAAATTTGTTCAGGCTATTGGCCTCACAGCGGGATTTCTAGCCCCCGCTGTCGTAGCCCAGTTTCCCCCGACACCAGAGGGAGTCACAATATTAGACTCGAAGTTCGGAAACGGCGTGCAAATTAGCTACAAAGAGGTATGGAAGGCTGTCTATGAGTGAAGCATTCAAGAGCTGGTCTTTGAGTAGTCTTGCTAACTTGAAGAATAGCCTGGTATCTGTGAGACTACAGAGGGTGTCAAGTCGTATGCAGGTTATGTCCATTTACCACCCGGGACCCTTGAGGACTTGGGCGAACCGCAAGACTACCCGATAAATACGTTCTTCTGGTTCTTCGAGGCCCGAAACGATCCTGCGAATGCGCCGTTGTCGATATGGCTAAATGGCGGGCCAGGCAGCTCATCGCTGTTGGGACGTGAGTGATTCTCCAGATCGCTTTCTTCTTGGAATTATCGCTTCGAGGCTATAATCGCTCGCTTTGAGGCTCGAATAAAGCCTGAGACGCATTCCACATTCTCAAAATACCCTCAGACCACACTTAAGATGTCAATAACTGATCTCGGGTATCGTAGTGTTTGCGGAGAACGGGCCTTGCTATGTGAATCCGGACTCGAACTCGACGAGGTTGAGCGAGTGGTCTTGGAATAATGAAGGCAAGTAAAGCATCATTATGAAAGCCTTCGGAAGCATGGGATGTTATTCAAATTTGTCGCTAACAACGCGCAGTTAACATGCTCTATATCGAACAGCCAGTGCAAGTTGGCTTTTCATACGATACCTTACACAATTACACCTATGATCTAGTAACAGGCCGTACCGTTGCTCTTGGCCCATCGGATCCAATCCCCGAACAGAATATAACACAGCTCGTGGGAACGTTCCCTAGCAATAACCGCTCAGACACGGCGCAAGGTAGTCGCAACGCTGCCATCGCTATGTGGCATTTCGCGCAGACGTGGTTTCAGGAGTTCCCAGCTTATCATCCAAACGACTCACGAATCAGTCTTGCGACGGAGTCTTACGGCGGACGATATGGCCCAGCATTCTTCTCCTTCTTCGAGGAGCAGAACATGAAGATTGAAAACGGGACGTGGAACGGGTCGGACGGCGAGAACTTCGTTTTGAACCTCGACACTCTCATTTTAATCAATTCATGTATCGACCGTCAAGTCATGTATCCTACCTATCCTCATATGGCGTACAACAACACCTATGGTATCCAAGCCGTCAACGAGACCATTTATCTAAGCATGATAGACGCTTGGGAACGGGAGGGAGGCTGCCGTGACCAAATCGCAGAATGCATTGAAGTAGCAGAAGCCTACGATCCCGACAACATCGGCATCAATGCCACGGTCAACAGAATCTGCATGGCTGCCGAGACATTCTGCAGCAACGAAGTCCGAGGTCCTTATCTCGAATACTCGAATAACAATTATTACGACCTCGCCACGCAGGACCCGGATCCCTTCCCAGCGTCATTCCACTACCTCTACCTCAACCAGCCGCACGTGCAAGCCGCACTGGGCGTGCCCCTGAACTACTCAAGTTCCTCAGACGCCGTCGCCAACGCGTTCCGCGGCATCGGCGACTACCCACGGCCCGGCTGGGTAGGGGACCTAGCGTACCTCCTCGACAACGGCATCAAGGTGCACATGATGTACGGCGACCGGGACTACGCCTGCCACTGGATCGGCNGCGAGGCCGTGAGCCTCGCGATCAACTACACGGACACGGACAAGTTCCACGCCGCGGGGTACACCGACATCGTGGTCAACGACACGTACGTGGGCGGGCAGGTGCGGCAGCACGGCAACCTGTCCTTCTCGCGCGTCTACGAGGCCGGGCACGAGATCCCGTCGTACCAGCCCGAGAC
>JAPUUL010000822.1:0-13642 GCA_029590625.1 Lasiodiplodia mahajangana
GAGAGCGGTAAGAATTTGCACATTTCGATACACATAGATGTTTCGGGCGGTCTCGGAGCAACGAGTAGATATCTCTTTTAGCGCATAGTCAATGCATTTTTCGTTGCGTAAGCAGCTAATACTGTCGAAGTGTCTAAGTCCGTACAGCCATCAGCATCAGCGGCTCTTGGCACATCGCAACATGAGACCTTATCGCAAGTCTCTCCCCTCTGATATCGCCAGTAGCCAATCCAATATCGCATAGTAGAAGCCAACTCCGTATCTCTGTATCTCTGTATCATAGCCTCCACAAACGCTGCACCGCGTACCTATCATTCTAACTACGATCCCCATCACCTGCCATATTGGGTAGACAGATAGCTTCTCATCCCACTAGCACCTATAATATCTTTATGTCATGAACATGAGATGTTCGTACTATGAGATAGGTGATAGTGCATCGCTTCCACCTCACCTAAGCGGGTGATATCTGACATGCATAGCACTCGGGATCTGAATCTGCCTTGGGCTATGAAAAGGCCAGCGTTCGCCCTGCTACTCGATAGATTCAATCTAATAATCATACTCCTAATATGATAATCCTGGGAAATACGAGGCATTAGCTGTGAGAAGTCCTGCACTGCTTTTCTTTACCGTATGTCACCACAGTTATCACGATGCGCTTATTCTCATTGAATCTGTTTCTCAGTCAAGGTCTTGCCTTGTATTCGACGCCATTTCCAGTACGGCTAGAGACAAGGAGCAAACTAGAGTCTCGCCTGGCCAATGTGCATATACACATCGACGGCAAGGTAGACGGGCCTATCCATTACACGTATGGCCATTGTTCGGACGCCAGCAGTCATACCGCTCACTCTGTCGTCGGTGAGAGTTCAGTCGAAAGTAATTCACGCCTAGTATGGATTATACCTGAGGACATTAAGAAAGGGGGTTGCATTTCGGCATGGGACTCGCAGGATGTGCTTGTGGGTCGAAGCACGGAGATTCAGCCAACGCTGAAGAGACGACTAAAGAAAAGGGGACCTCACAGTATCCCTATGGATGCTTCTACCGGTATAGACACTTGGGGGCCTTGGTTTGACGGTGTGAAGCTCCTCGCGAACAAGAACTTGAGTGCAGTCGACACAGCAAAGGCTAAAGCCAAAGATATTGCGATCGTGGGATCTGGCATGTCTGGCCTGATGACCTTTCTCATCCTACACCAGTCTGGCCTCAAAAATATCAAGATATTGGAAGCCAGTCAGAGGCTTGGGGGTCGTGTTCATACGGAATATCTTTCAGGTGGCCCATTCGACTACTCATACCAAGAGATGGGACCGATGCGCTTTCCGTCAACGAGAACTTACCAAAATGAGACGTACAATATCACCGACCACCAGATCGTCTTTCAGCTTGCCGCTGAGATGAACAAAATCAATAATTACAACAAGAACTTCAGCGTGGACTTTATACCCTGGATTCAAAGCAACGAGAACGGCTTCTATTACCACGATGGGATTAAACTCGATACAGGTTTGCCTCCCACAATCAAACAAGTATCAGAAAATGCTTCATTGAGTATCGATCTCCCCCTTGATGCATCAACAAAAACCACGCAGGCCATGTACAACGCTATAGTCAGCAACGAAACCGCGTTGCGTGCCATTGCGGACAACATGCACAAAGCCCACAAAGACTTCATCGGTAATAACATTGACTTACCTATCACGGACCGTCCATGTCAGCTAATGACCTAATAGTAAATGGACTAGATGGCCTCGACGGTGATATATGGTCGGAGTACGCTTATTTCGTTAATTATTTAGGTGCAACACTCAATGACACCAACTTTGTTACTGGCGGAGACGGTAGCGCTTCTTTCTGGCATACAGTGAGCCACTCAGACAATAATGACTAGAAATCGAGACTGACGTAGAGATATATAGGTGTATGACGAACTATATTTTGGCGCCACGACGTGGAAGACGATAAATGGAGGTATGGTACAAGAATTCCGACTGCAGCCACGTTACTAATAATTCCTACCAAGGTCTAAACCGTCTACCCTTATCTTTCCATCCCCTCGTCGACAAGTACACGAGTCTGAACACTATGATCGAGAGGGTTCAATGGCACGAGGACAGCCAAAAGGTAAATCTCCAGTGGAGACATAAGTATACCAGTTCTAAATTCCAGAACGCAACGTTCGACTACGCCATATTCTCGCTCCCTCCCCCTCAACTAAAGAAGATGAGGCTGCCAGGTCAGTTCTACTAAACCTAAATACTATCTATATGATTACTGAACATGCCATTAGCCTTGCCTTACACGATCCGGAGCGCAATTGATTCGGTGCCCTTTGAGGGCGCGTGCAAAGTCGCGCTAGAATACAAAACACGTTTCTGGGAGCATTTCGAGAGGCCCATTTTCGGCGGGCAGACCTCTACTGACATCCCGGGCATCGGATCAATCAATTACCCATCATATTGCCTGAACTGCACCGGTCCGGCAAGTTTACTCGCATCCTACGCCAGCTCAGACTGGGCGGAAACCTGGGTAGGCGTCCCGGAAAAAGAACACGTCCAGTATGTCGTAGATGCCATGATTGAGATTCACGGCGAAGTTGCCCGCGAGCAGTGGACTGGGAAATATGCGCGTCGTTGCTGGCGTCAGGATAAATACGAGAGTGGCTCGTGGGCGTCTCCACTTGTCGGGCAGCATCAGCTCTTCTTGCCCGAGTTTTTCAAGACGTACAATAACGTGAGTATATCGTGACCGATCCCTCTTACCTAAAACGTTCTTGACTAATCGGATACGGCAGATGATATTTATTGGAGAGTATACCTCATATACACACGCTTGGATTTCTTCGGCGTTGGAGTCCGGCATACGAGGAGCCGTACAGATGCTACTAGGTAAGCTTTACTGCATGCTAGAATACTCTAGTCCCTTAAAATCCTTGGCTAATTTCTGTAGAATTAGGATTGGTTGATGAGGCGAAGGATGCAGTGGATAAGTGGATGGGCCGCTGGCTCGAAGTGGTGAGTTTGAGTTTCCACTCTCGCCGGTTGTGATACTAATAGGAAACAGTGAAAGAAAAAGTTTTTCATACAATACTTCATGGATATAGCCAGAATTCTCCATCCTCCGAGTTGCTCCTATAGCTTGAGGAGAAAACTTTATTACATTCTTACCAAGTGCCAAACAGCCTCCTTCGCATGAAGTTACAATAGCACGATATCAGTTCACATATTAAACTATGATTCATTCTTTTGCAGCCATTGTGTTAATTGGTCCCTTGTCCTCCGTAGACAAGGCGCCAGTTCTCGGCTCTTATGAAACCACAGGGAAAGTGTTAGATCTCTTGCGTGACAGCAATCCGACCCGGTTCAGTTCCTGTAATTAGATAGTAGCTTCAGCTTCACCTTGGCTAAACCAGAGTGATTCACTTGTCTCTAAAAATCCCCATTTACCCTAGGAAAATGAGTATTCAGCTTCAGTTCAGAACCCGATCTCACTATGTGTCTCTCATCGCGTAGCCTTCGTCTCCTCAGCCAACTGCTAAAGATCACTGCACAGATTATCAATACAATAAAACCCCCAGATAATAAGGCAATCTCCATGTCTTTTTGTTCCATTTCTGCCATTGTAACTATTAATGATGTTAGCGTAGAACTTGTTACCACGACAGGGCTAGATTGCATACAATCTTTCCTATTCGCAACCAGATTTTCACGATTCAATATTTTCAGAAAGAACGACCAGTGTTTACTTGGTGATTGAGTATCACTCTGATTGTATAGAGAATGCTTAAGAGATTGGTCTATCGTCAAGATCCGTTGTGCGGCGTTTGCCAGGATATTTTGCATAGATTGTGAATTCTATGATATTATGTCGTTTTGTTTGAGCGAATAACTCCTCAATCCATACAATGAATAGACAGACGAATTTGCCAGATGATGTAGCTTCGATTACTCATTTTATACTGCAATTGAGGGTTCCGACTCCTCGGCTTATGCTTGCCATGTAGACAGTCCCTTAGCAGTAAACTAGATAGTTTTTTGCGCTTTGTGACTAGATGGCTGTGATATGACAAAACATGATTATCATCTAAATAATTTTGTTTGTGGAGAGGGGACTCTCAGTAGCACGGTTTTATCACAAGACAATTTACTTGAACTTTCTTTTAACGACCCGTTCCGAGGCTTTCTTATGACTAATCCGTGCCCCAAGCCAGAACATCGGGACCGCCAACTCCACGGCCAAGCAAGTATTCAATGCCGCAGTTTGACTCTCATTGAAACTGTGACAGAGTCTGCGTTAGCATTACGAAGAATTTTGTTGATACCTAGCTCCGTGAGCTAATACATAACATTGAGGACAGCTGCTATTGCCTCCTTCTCGGTGGTGCCTGGGAATAATATGAAATGAAGCTGAATATGACTTGCCTATCGGAGTTTTCGTGCACCCATCCCCTATAAACCCGACGCCCCCTCTTGATACAATAATCTCACATTGATAAACCTGGCAATATTATTAACGAAGACCATAGCAAAGTAACGCCAACGGCACTCAGAATATACCTTGATCCCAGGAAGAGAATCAAGAAGCATCTCCCATAACGTTCATACCTTGAATATGTATAATTAGCCAGGCAACGTTGCAAAAGACACAAGGCAGCTATCACAATATGATACACTATCTTTACCTGTTATCAGCGGGCTTTATCATTCAGCACGCCATCACGCACTCGTAAATGCGTTGAAATCGGCCCGTCTTCATCCACGCGAAAATGAAGTCGTACCTTTGTACACATTTGGCGTGCCTCCGAGAGTAGTAGCTAATCATATAGGTTCGACGAAACGTAGCAGTGAGCGACGTTACAGTTGCCTCCCCAGAGGTAAGATGCAAGAGTAAGAGGTGAAATGCATAAATGGCATTCACCATACTGTTCTGCTCTCTAAGCTAGTCTTATGAGTGTGACCAGTCAATAGCCTGGCTATTGGAGTATGGATAATCGATGATGGACGTTAGTCCTTCCATTTTGCAACCTGGACGTGATCCTGTCTCCGTTCGTTCTTTTTGCCAAGATGCTCATTTATCCCGAGCACTAAGTTACTTGAACTATAATGAGCCTCATTTAGAGTCCGCGTAATAAGTGATGCGGTTCTAATATCCTGAACATCTAATTGAGGGAGGATATTTTAAGGCTTAGTCTCAGATTTCCCGCAGTCTAAGTTTCCATGTCAACCATCTCATATTTATCATATCCATTGCCTTCTAAGCCCTGTAGCATACATTGCCAGCGAAAATTATTACATGTAGATAGGCATCAGAAAATGGGGGATAAAATCAGGCATCAAATGTTACGTTTTCTTAACGTGTTGTCTTAGTTACATATATGTGCCATTCCGATGCTGTTTGGTACAACTCCGCACTAAATGCATATATCATATTATGCGGTACTCCGCTGTGAGCTACTGTGCTGACATTTTCTACCTAAAGCATCAATCGATCTCACGTTTTAGACCTGCTAGTCATCTCAGCTGTCTACTTCTCTATTCCTGAGATCTTGCGATTGTAGGTATATCAGAGTTCTATCTTATGACTAACAAAAACAATCGCAACAGACTCAGCGCTCTCCTCTTTTTGCTTATCTAAGCTCAGGACAGCTCAGGACTCCCTACCTGTATTGAATAGGCAGTCTGCCATAAACCTTCAGGGCTAGATACTTGGTTCAGCTCAACATGGGTAAGCCTAATCAGCATGACGATTCATTCTCGGACGCGGTGTCGTTGCACACCAATCCCGGCGAAAGCTCTGCGCCCGCCCCCTACATCGACGATGACGCCCCCGAGCTCAACATCGACGACCTTCCCCCCAACTACACGGATGCGGTCGAGTCCTCCGAGGCAGCCCCGATGCTCCCGTCGACCATCGCACCTGGAAGTGCCATGAATGACACCATCCGACCCCACGACCGTAATTCCAAGGTTGTCACAGACCTGAACAACGGCGCACAGGCTTGGGTGGCTAAGAGTATTGAGGACCCGAGCCGCCTTGAGAGATACATCCGCCAGCTTTCGGGGATCCCACCGCGCCCGTACATGAAAATCGTCGGTACACATACGGAGACAACCAGGGACAGCAAAGGAAAACACGAGAAGAATACCGTCACCGACTTCGATGTCACGGTTGAACTGACGCCGTACCTATTTGCCGACGCACAATATCGCAAGTCATGGAACGAACTGCGGACCGTGGAGAACTCGGAGAAGGTTCACCGTGGGACAATACTGGCCAAGCGTGGGGAGGGCTCAAACCAGAGCATCGAGGTCGGCGCCGATGCCAAGCCTACTCTCAAGGAATGGTGCCATCGCTTTGCCGCTAGTTCTGCAGGGCTCAAGAGTTTCTCATTCCAGCGACGCATGGTGGGCTTTGACGAGGAAGGTGTCAAGAACCGCCTCGAAGAATTGGTGCGCCGAACCAACTACCGCGGCCACCTCAACGTCCAACTCATCATGAAGGATTCTCATGTCCTCATGTACAATGATACCAAGATCAATCGCTGGCGCTTGACTCCCTGGATTTATTGGCTGTTCATTTTCACACTCACCTTCATTTTCAGCTGGCCATACCTCCTCCTCCGCACCAAGAGGTGGGAGGTCGTTTTCGCTGACTGGGCCTTCTCACGGATCAATGATGCTGGAGCTAAAGAATACGTTAGTATTAGCGAAGATCAATGGTATAACATGTGGGCACAGGCCATATGTCGCGCCGTGCTCGAAAAGAGACAGACGCTTCTCGACCAATCAGACCTGCGGAGAGCGCATGAAGCCGAACCTGCGTTCAACACCGGGAACAGCAACGTGGACGGGGCTCTTGGACTGTTCAGGGCTGGTATTCACGCCATGAACGAAGTGAACCGTCAACTTGGCTGGGGCGGGGATTGCTAGAAGCATACGCTACAGAGATACACGCGGCCGTTTTCAGGACTGCTCTTCATCGCATTGGGTGTCACGACGGTGGGTGTAATTGTTAAACTGACTAGCGGCTCAGCTGGGATTGGGATGTTGATTATCATAGTTTTCTTTGCCAAAGCATGTGCCAGCCTGTTGTGCCTTTGATGTATTGTATATCTTCGCGGCTCTTTTTGTTATTTAGCCAATACCTATCTCGTAAATAGACCAACACAGTAATCAACACCGGTGGCCTACCGAGGGGAACTCAATGTCCAGCACATAGAAAACCAGAGACTAAAAGTAATATCTGTCCAATGTGTCCGTTTTCGCCCAGATGTGATGTCTATGTCAAACTAGTCATAGTACTTAGAAACATCATGATGATTCTGAGCACTTCATAAGGCCGAAGTTTTATTGGTTTCGTAGTATAGTGTTGAAATTCTGTTCGTGACAGTCATAGAAGTTGTGATACGTCTAATGAAAGCGCACTACTCAAGTGAAGAGTGCGCTGGCCCATAGATAACGCGAAGAAATAGCCCTAAACAGCATCATCGTAGATGAGCGCACAAGCCAAAACAAGTCTACGAAATGACCATGTGCTTCGCTATTTAATTGAACTTGAGGAAGCAAGCAATAGAGTGGGAAATAGATATATATTGAGCCAGCAAAGGACTCTGTCGTATGTACGTTCATGCTAAACTATATACAAGAAAAGTGACACTATATGTGCACTCATAAACTACCCAAGGTAACATGACCAGGGCTCTTCATCTCACATCATCATATCCGATTTTTCTTTTCAAGTCGTTAGTCTTAGGACCAGCTGCCCACGGTGACTTTCAGGTTGGTAGGGTTCGAACCCGCAACAACACCCGCGGCATTCTGGCCATCGGGGTTAACATCATCATAGGAGAATGCATAACCGAGGCCGTTTGTCTCGTAGTTGTGCACAATACGGCTGTAGTGGCTCGTAGGGCTCACAGTGTAGTAGCTGCTCTGGCCAAGCGAGGGCTGGACGTTTCCGCCGGCGAGTAATAGGGTAGATCGCGTGAAGGCGGCACAAAGTCGAGGCACGACCGCACGATGGATATCGTTATCGCTGTCAATAATAGCAAAGGGGCCCGAGTTGCAGCCCCAGATATCGGCGGTAGTAGGCTTCGGGTAGGCTCGGTTGTCGCCCGCGCATGTAAGTTGATCGCCAGACACACGGCATGCAACGTTGCCATTGCCAGTCTGTGTGTTGATGGTGAGATCTTGGTTGGTGTATTGGCTCCAGACTTGGTTAACGTAGTTGTCGTAATAACCGGAAAATGCAGTTGGATTTGCCGATGCGTAGAGATTCGGAGATAGAATACGAAGAGCTTGGCCTGATGAGCTCACAACACATAGTTGGTCCCATATTTGGCCATCAACAGCCTTTTGTTGTATGACGTTGGTGCAGATGTTGCTGGCAGACCCCGCCTGGAGCCCTTGGACAATTTGTTGCTCGCCCGTAGATAGAGTCAGGCCCATACCAAGAGGGAGGCCAACGAAGTCAACATAGCTTATGTTGGCGTAGATGGTAGTTCCGTCATAGTTGAATTCGATGAACCCCCATTGGATTCCCGCTGAAGGGTCAGCGGGGTTGGCTGCTGAAGGTTCCACGATGGCGGAAACCCCGTTGCCATCTTTGACCGTATAAAACTTCAGTTGCCCACGAGCGAACCAGATCCGAGCCGAGATTAAAGCTTGAGGAAGGGTAACCTGGGTCGTCTGGCCCACACCATTCAAGGGTAAGGCAATATTAGCCACGATTTCTATAGGGACTCCAGTATTATCCGCTTGGGGATACACAAATTGACCGTTAGCCCCAAGGAGACATGGTACTCCTGAACTGTCTCGTCCCGTTATATACATGTACATGCCACCGTCGAAATTGTTGGTGACGGAGATTGGCAACGCTCCAGCCTGGGCGGCATTGATTTTGAATTGCTTGTCAGTGGTAGTACTGTTGAGAATATTGTCTTCAGTGATAATAATGTCATCAATACCGCCTGGGTGTGCAACAGTCGGATCAGCAACCGACTGTGCGATGAAGCCAGCCAAGATGGCCGCGGCCAAACCAAAGAGGTTTCGCATGGTGCTCCCGTTAAAGAGACAGATTATATGCTAAGACAACTAACAATTAAAAGCACGCTGTGCGTAGGAGAGAAGCGAATATGAGAAGTAGCTTGCCGTTTCATAAACTGATTTTAGGATGACACCGGCGAATTCTTATATACGCATCTTCCAACATAGCCATGAGCAATCCTTCATCGAAGGAGATAATAACAAACGCCGGCCCCGGCGCCGACGACAATAATGAAACGTTGCCAGCTCTACCATCCTCAGCATCTCGATCCCCTCAAAGGGTAAAAGGTGATATAACCTTCCCTTTCTGGACTCAGAGAACCTCTATATAGGTCTCTGGTTGGTGTTTATTCTGGTCATGCCACCCTAGCAAGGGCCTTATTTCGCCGAGACGACCCGGCTGTCGTCCCATGTGGTTTCAACGGGAGCTCAAGGCGCTACATGGCTGTACTAAGGTACCATATATCGACCTATGATGGTAGATTGTCCATAGTATTAAGTGATCTTCCCCTCCCATGCAGGAACCACTAGGACCGTTGATTTGGCATCTAGTCGAGGCTAGTCTAGATGTTGATCCGGGGTAGCCCGAGGTACCCTGTTAATTTACGTATATGCCTGCTGTTATGAAATTAAAGGATCTAGGCCTTGAGGGCTGTTGGTTTAGAGTAGGCAAACTGACATCTCGGCATAATATAGGAGCGAATCACGAACCTACCCAGGTGTGTTTCTAGCTCGAAGTCCTAGTTTCCAAGCTCATGTAATGGGCTGCATGGTGCGAGCCTTGAGAGTATGGGTTTCCTCGTTGGAACCCTTCAATTCGGTCCCGATTTAGCAAAATGGCATTATCCTACGTTACTATAGATGTCACTGGCAGCTTAGCTGCAAGCCACACATGTTGTTTGACGTCAATCGGAACAACTACCCAATTTGATGCGGGCATACTACATCACATATCAAAGCGCATCGCGGGGAAAGCGATCCTTTCGCCCACTACTGCCTGCATATATTTCCTATGCGGGCAAGGATGTAGGAAATGCCGTAGGTATTAATTACCTAGGGCGAACGCTTCCCCTGAGCCATCGAACATTCGATGAACTCGGCGTGAGTGAGTGAGGTGAGTGTTGAAACATAGTGTAAGCAGAATCACTCGGCGAATCCTTCACGCGCGCCGAAGTAGAATTTTGCGCATAAAATCTCCTAGTGCCGGCGGACAGAGCCAAAAGCAGGCAAGTTCTATCTAGATAGAACGCGGGCATCATCGCGCAAGGTTTTACCGATTTAGCGCGGTCAATACTCTGTATGCCGAAGAGGCGTCGCTCGAGGTGATTTTATCAGCTTGGTGGTGAAAGTGTGGTGAAAGTGAGCAGGCTTTGAGAACTTAGTCGATAGTTTCACTGCAGTTCCGGGCTCATTCCCACGCCAGGCTTACTCCCACTGCCTCCCCTATCCAGTTAGTATGATGGTAGTTTGAGGAAGGAGGATAACATGTGACCGCTGACTCCTGCCCCTAGTAATTTCATGCTATTCCAATTGGTCAGTCTAGTTCCTTTTTTGGAGCGGCTCCCGGTGCTTGGCGGATGCGATGCCAAGTTGTGGTTCCTCCGCCTCGGAATGCAATGACCATCACGCGCCCGGTTTGCCCTATTAGCCGCTCAGATTCGTTTTTAGAAAGCGCGTGCGATCGCGAAAAAGGGACATGGGAAAGGAAGTATCTGGGGTAAAATGGCACTGCAATTAGGTAATCTAGGGAGCTCTATGTTTGTAAATCGCGGAGTATGAGTGGTCCCGACTTACGGCTGCTTCTCTCCCAAGTACATCTATGCTTTGCTGCATACCTAATGATATACGAATTGACTTACACCAACATTGCAAGGCCGAGGCACTGCCGAAGTGGTTGCTTATATTGCCTAATGGAACCTAAGAACCCATCAACTAACTCGAACCACTTGGTGACACTAAATCGCCATGTAGCAATGGAATGAGGGGGTTCTTGGCCAGTAAACATGCGGGCTAGAGAGACATTGGGAATTGGTGGTAGCCTTACTTACCCCGTGCTCTAGGCAAATGCATGCGTGGAGCAGCTACAGGGGTCACGAAACAAGACAACAACGGTGTAGGTACCTCCTGACAAGAGTGGAACGTTATCAATTAGGGGAGTTAATGTGTACGGCTATGTGTATTCACAGTTAAAATTGTGGCGGCGAGGCGTACATTTCCCTGAAGCTCTAGTTCCCACATATGGCTCGAAAGGGGTTATGGGTGGTACTCCCAGGAAAACGATGTTTCTGGTCATTACAGTCCACCGTTATTGACTGGCGTTAAAAAATCCAATGTGATTCGCGAAATAATCGAACTGAGGTCTGTATTTAATTGATGTTCTTGGCTTCGAAAGGGCGCCTCTAGCTTAGAACATCAGATTGTACAAAACGGAAAGGCCTATGGAGTTGATACTTTTCAGTCGATTTTCAGAGTATCTTTACCACAATTTTGGGGGTGACCAACAAACCACTGAGCGNTTTTTTCTAAGCACAGGTGACATGTTTTCGGCAGATGGAATGCATGTAACTAGCTATAGCTATTGGGGCCCGGAATCGCCATGATCGCGGCAGGGTTTGCTCCGGCCATCTGTACCAAGTTAACTCTAACACTATTTCTACGTGTGCCCATTTTGGACTTAGTACGCTAGTAAGCAATCCTTCGACAAAACCGCATATTGAAGCATTGAAGTGCAGAATTACCGAATATCAACTAATCAATAAGTCTCTGTAGCGCCAGGCAAGCTGTCACTAAAATGGAAAGCTTTTACTGTAGTTAGTATGCTGCCATTTTAATACGGTGAAAATTAAAATACCAAAGCATTTTGATTTTAGGATATACCTACCTAGTATTCTACTAAGCCTTTGAGCCTAGTTGAGTGTTTTCTTTGCCTTATTGGCCTCATAACCTCGACCTCGACCCCGACCTCGACCTAACTAGTCGTATTTGGTTATAGTGACCGTTAGTGACCATAGTCACTATTGCAGTATGCAAGCCACGCAGTTTACTTGGGTGCGAATACGTTGTGGTTGATTTCGAAAATAGATCCTGACCAATCAGACTGTTGCAGAGTCCGTATGGACTAATAGGAAAACTGACCACTTTTATAATAGAGTTTTGGGGTTCACTGTTAGAACTTCTCAAGCTTCACTTTCCCTCACACTTGATTGTCGTTGCCAATACGCCTTCGGGAAAGGTAAAGCTTTCCAATAATTTTTTAGGCTTGTAGGGTGGGGAACAGATATGAATCCCAAGTTTGACCAACTCCGTTGATGATAGGATCCTTACATGCCTAGGTCGGCTCGTCGATGGGTTTAATAGAGAACAACTTTTTGCCATGGTTCAAATTGTGAAATAAGCCGCTATTGTATAAGCTTTAGTTAAAATTGGCTCATCTCCGGGATATATAAAAGCAGCATATTCCAACTCCCGAGTTTTCTATTACTGATTAATTTGAACCTATGCTTACGCGTATCCTATATGAGTATCCCATTTCCGTCTAAGTCTATAATTCCCTAACCGTATAGCTTGATTTATTATACTGGTGGCTGTGCTTTCCTTTGCTTTAGATGCTCCCGTATTAAAAACAGCACGCAGACGCCAAGTCCCAAAACGGCGATACCAACGCCGAAATACAAACTACCCCTGTATCCGGCAAGTTCATCTCCATGGCTAACCTGCACTTCCACGGTGCCGGCAAAGCCCACAGCAAGTGAGATAGAGTAATTGACCACCGTGTTGACAAGACTGGCGCCAATTCCTTGGTGCTCTCTCCTGACAGCGTTGGAGAGAATCAGAGTTGCTGCCGGGAAACTCATATCCATGCCGAATGGTATGATAATCGTGCAAACAAAGATCTGGCCCCAGTAGATTTGATCTGGTGGCGCTGTCGCAACGAGAATGACGCCGATGGTGAACGCGACGAGTGCTAGGGTCATGACGACAGGGGGCCTGACATGGAAAGGCCCAAGGAGCATACCGGTAATGATAGCCGCGATTGTGCCGAATATCGGAAGTGGTGATAGCCAAGCAACCGTCAGGAGAGGAGACAAATGCCGAATCCGCTCGAGAAACTGGATAAGATATAAGCTCCAAATTCCAAAAGTGGCCCATCCGCATGCTACGGTCCCGAGAACGAAGGCAACATCGCCATTGATGGCATCGAAAGGCAACAAGGGCCTTGTTGAGATCTTAAGTTCAATCCAAGCAAAGACGCCGAACAAGACTAAGCCGACGACGAGTGGCACGATAGTCTCTGGCGTAGCCCAACCCACTATGGGCGCTTGATTCCAGGCGAAGTTGAAGAGGATCAGGGATACGACACCGGTCACAGAGCCTGGTAAATCCAATTCTTCGTTCATTTTCCGCCACGTGATGCCACTCGCAAAAATATCATCTTTCCGCGGTAAATCGGGCATAACGACGTATGCGAGGGCGACAAGCACAGCAAGCCAGATTCCAAGGGCGAAAAAAGCCCACGGCCACCAGGCAAGTGCTAGGGCGGACGAAATGGCGGCTCCTACGACGGCTCCCACGGGCGCTACAGCACCGAAGAA